>OZ020189.1:142719017-142988479 GCA_963971165.1 Philopedon plagiatum | reverse complement strand
ACGACCGGAAAAAGTCAATATTTGGGCAGGGATTGTTAGTGATCGAGTTACAGGACCAATATTCTTTGAAGAAAATCTCACTGAAGCGAGGTATTTGGAATTCTTACAGGACGAACTAGTTCCAAATTTGGCTGTTCCGTTTCCGAATATCCGAATACCTGGTTTCAACAAGATGGTGCGCCTCCCTATTTTGAGAAACCTGTCCGTGAGTATCTGGATGCAGTATTTCCAGGTAGATAGACTGGTAACCCAGGTAACGAGACCTCACTCCTTTGGATTATTTATTATAAAGTTACTTAAAAAGCAAAGTATTTAAGACGAAACCAGCAAATGCTGCGAAGTTGAAAGCACAAATAAGAGACAAGTCACTCGCTGTGTAGACTAATTTCCCCCGAAGTAGAAATGTTCAAAACGAGTTTCAGTCCAATTTAGGGTATTACCAAAAAGTGAATGGACAACATTTTGAGCATTTATTGAAGAAAAATTATTAAGGTGGATCGATGCATTTTTTTTTATTTTCCAAATAAAATAATTTTTGTAATAGCTTGTCAACGGCAAGGAATAAAAATTTGAAATCTTGTAGTTATGTATAACTTGATATGCACTTTAAAGATCAATAAAATACTATAGGGTAGCCATACAAAAAATAAGCGATAACGTCATATCTCAAATTTGGGACACACTGTATACATTTTTTTTTATAAAAAAACACTGCAACTACCCTTGTCGTACCACAAGGGGGTCGGAGATGTCCCCAAAATTTCAATTTTGTGAATCTCTCCTAATTCCTTGATTTCTCCTCAGCATCTTTCCGTGAGTTCTAATTTATATCGAAAAATATGCCCTTTGTCTTGTTTTACATAAAAATGTTTTATATAAAAACTGCATTTTGGTCACCGCTGACCTGGTTTTGGGATATGTTACTTTGTGTATTACGTTTCTTTCTATAAAAAATAGTATTTTTTTGTATAAAACAGTAGAGTTAAGTAACAGTTTGTACAAAAATGGTTAACTGTTGCATCATACTTATACCGTCACCAGCCAATCTTTTCTGTACAAACTACATGTGCTATTTATGTTATTAGAAAGTTTACTTGGTCGCATTTTTCTAATAATATTTTAAAAACTAAAAATCTACGGTTTTTTTTTAAATAAAAATATCTTCTCGAATATTCAAGAAAAAACATTTTACGGAATATGGTCAGTCCTCGCCTAGTTTTGGTAACTTAAAAAATATATTAATTTGACCCGTCAAGGGTTAAAATATAAATCGATGTGTCGAAGCACTTTTCCAAGAAAAGCTGTACCTATTTGATTTACTGAATTTATTCCAAGTTGTACTCGTATAGGAAATTTGACTGTCGCCTCTCAGACTCTTCCTTTTTCTATTCTAATAGAACAACAATACCAATATTGTTGTATTTTATGTTTATTTATTAGTATAACCCTGGATGAATTAAGAATGGATACGGGATGATTTAACATTCTTTGAAGCCAAAACAAACCATTCTAAGCGACACTGCAAACACAATTTGTAAACATTGGCCACATCTTATTTTACCTTATATTTTTGTACAAAAGATACGTTAGAAGCATCACAAGATTTACTAAAAGTAATATAAGCTCTAAAATATTTTATTTTCTGCTAAATAATAATAAATTTAGGTTAGAAAGCTTTTAAATACGTTATTTCTAAAGGCTTATTTAAAGTCGCTCCGAGTCATTTATAAATCTATAAGTCGCACTTTTTCTTTTCTAGTTCATTAGACAAAAACATACGTGTAACCGAGTGTTCAGACGTATTTCCTAAGCAACCAACAGAGACAATAACACTTCTGAGCTCCAACACTCCAATGCTATTTTACCTCTTTCTACTACCATTCTTGATTCAATTACATATTTCCTAAAGTTCGTAAACTGGACTTCTAGGGTAAGATGTTTTCATAACAAACAACAAATAAACAGGCTACACGTTCGATACGCTCACAGTATACGGAACACCGAATCCTTTCCAATTCATCCAAGAGTATAACCAACACTAACTCGCAGAATAACCCCTACAATTCACACAAGTAAAGTAGTAAACCAGCAGTGTTTCTCTAAGTGAAAATTCTTTCCAGTTTTTTTTTTTTGATTGTCTCATTTAAATTATGTCGCAATAAGTGGTTGCAATTTTCGCCAACCAGCTACGACCGGACTATTGTGGAGAATATTAAGTTCTAACGGGGTAGGTAATTAATAATTTTAATTACCGCACTAACTATCTATTGAAGTAATAACTGTATTTAGACTTCGGTAATTACCGTCGTAGATAACTAGTTTTAAACGTTGTTTGTATAATTTTAACTTAATCATATAATTTTAACCTTTCTGTACCCTGGAGGATCCTATGGGTTTAGGATTGTCATATTTTTTTGACTTTGCTGATGAATAGTATATTATGCAAAGATAATGTAATAATGGCTATACGAGCAGAAAGTTACGACATGAGCGTTGGCGAGTGTCGTTACGAATGCGAGTGTATTAATGGCCATTACATGAGTGTTGCATACACTATATTTTTTCTACAACCATTTATTGATAAATATTAAACTTAACATTTATTTAATTTATCAACATTTAAACTAATAAATTTTTTCAGTATCACTAATACCATAATCTGACATTTTAATAAAAATGCTAATTTAGTAAAAGAACTGTCAAAGTCAGATAATTAGTATTACTATTTTTTTAAAATAAACCAACTTCACAAAAGAAAAAGCACTAAAAAGTGTGAAATAATATTTTTACTTATTTATAATTGTGCTTATGGTAAACTTATTGTTGTTCAAAGTTAGGTAACTTGTAGGTACACCGAAGTTCTGAACTTTGAAGTCGGCGTAATTTTAAGATATACTAATACATTAATAAATTGTTAATAAAAAGTAATATTTTTAGTTATTTATTACTGAGCCTAATGGTTAGCCTAATTGCGTTCGACTTTAAGTAATTTGAACACAAAAGTTCTGAACTATAAAGTCAGCGCAACTCATTATTAATTGTTTATGAATTACACGGCACACAAAAAAAGTGGTCTGTACATTTGACCAGACCCATCTATCCATATGTATTTTGATACGCTGAACCTAAATCCGAAGTCCGTTTGACCCGTACACACCCAAAATTTTGAGTAAATTGCGAAAAAACGCTGAAAATGGCTAAAAATTGCGAAAAATGGCAGTGAAAATGAAGAAAATTTTATTGAACTAAATAGATCAAGTATGTTTCATGTATTTTGATGCGCTGAATCCAAATTCAGAATCTTTTAATCTCGATCATTCATATATTTATCAAAAATCGTAAAAAATAACAATGAGTAGCAGAAAATAGCAAAAAATAGTATTGTTCTTACCTACCAATGATACCAATGAGGACTTTTATTACGTATGTGTGTGGGAGTGATTTTTTGTAATATTATACTCTACAGAAGTCAAGTTACCCACTAATGTAGAGTTTAGAGTTCAAGTCGCTTGATGACGACGCCTGCGGGCCTGCTTTCTCACCATGACCAGACGCCGATACTGGGGTTCCGAATCCCTGCATCGTAAAGCACTTATCGCTTGTGCCTGCCATGACGGCATACACGCCGTTAACCCAGGGAGTCTGCCAGACGGTTCTGTTGCGCACCGTCACCACGTGGTTACAAGCACAAGCAATCAGTCCTCCGAAGTTGAATTGCAATTTCTAGCTATTTTTAGCAGTTTGTTCGCAATTTACTCAAAATTTGGGGGGTGTACGGGCCTAACGGCTTCTGTAGAGTCTAATATTACAAGAAATCACTCCCACATACGTAATAAAATTCCTCATTGGTACATAAGAACAATACTATTTTCTGCTTTTTTCTGCTACTCATTGCTATTTTTTTACGATGTTTGATAAATATATGAATGATCGAGGTTAAAAGATTCTGAATTTGGATTCAGCGCATCAAAATACATAAGAAACATACTTGATCTAGTTCAATAAAATTTTCTTCATTTTCATAACTGCAATTTTTCGCAATTTTTAGCCATTTTCAGCGTTTTTTCAAAATTTTGGGGGTGTAGCGCATCAAAATACATATAGGTAGATATATGGGTCTTGTCAAATGTACAGACCACTTTTTTTTGTGTGCCGGTGTTATTATTACGGATCATTATATTGTGAAATTGCGCTGACTTCAAAGTTTACAATAAAACCTAGTTGTCTTATTCTTAGACTTGCCAGTTTAAAACTTCTAGTTGTTAAATTAGACCGGTCTATCTTTGAAGAATCCGGCCGATGATTATTATATTAGACATGTCTTAGCAATAGCAAATTTAGCCGTTAAAGTGTTTTATCGCTTTATTTCATATCTTTTAAAAATGAGGGACAACAGGGGGGTAACATTTTAATATTTATTTACAAAAAATACAAAAAAAATCACATTTCAAAAATAAATGACTATATTATTCTAAAGAATTTCTAAAACCTCCTCTCTGGTTTCTCGGGCTGTTGTGGGTGTGCAGCAATGTAGTCCAAACCCTTCTGGATGGCGGCTGGAATTGGTGGTGGTGTGGGGAGAGCATTTCCGGAAGGCTGGTATCCGTTTTCGTCAGCTATATAGGAGATTTCGATTTGTTCATTTTCTGGAGTCAAGAACCGAAATTGTCCGGAAACGGACTTGAGGGCTTCTTCGAGTCCTTGGGGTTGGATTTGACCTTGTTCTTGGGCGGAGATTCCATTGTCGGTCTCGTATCTGAATAATGAAAACATAATTATAGTATTAAAGAAGTTTATTATCACTGGAGGAATAACCGCCATGATGTTATTCCAAAGAAGGAAATGTTGCAAACTTACTTATAATCACTTTAAGTACCTTTATTTCCCTTATTACTTTAAAAGTTGTTCAAAATGACTACCATGAACTTCTTGGCAGTAATAAAGTCGCTGGAACGCTGCCAAGAAGAAACACTTACCATTCTCAAAAATGAGAAGTGAGAGAAGAAGGATTTTAAGGCCAACTTTATTACTGCTAAGAAGTTCACGCCGGTTATTTTGCACAACTTTTAAAGTAATAAGAGAAATAAAGGTAAAATGCGGTACCACGCGGCATAGAGTTGCTTTTAAAATAGTTGTCCTCAACTCCCTGGCATCACTCCCCAGCGGGATTGAAAAAATTAAATTAAGTACATAAAAAAGTACATTCATTAATCAATGAGATACATCAAAAATTAGGTATCTCTATCTTTACTAAGTACTAATAAATATAATTGTCCACACTATGAGTTTACGGACACCCGGTATAAATGCACATAAAATTCTTACGCATATTGGTAACTTCCTTCAGGCGAGATGTCTACATCTGATCTTAAGATTTGGGCTTGTCTTTCGTCACCAGCAGGCAAAGCAACAGCCATAGCTACAATGGCAGTAAAAGGAACCTAAAATAAAATTAATCATGAAATTAAATACAAAAAAAAATTTCCATGATTGTTCTCATAATGACACCTTTACAATTTCTCTGTTCTAAAGTAATAAAAACGACTTTGTTTAAAATTTTGTTGTATGTACAAAAACAGTATGAACAATTATTATAAACTAAGCTTGAAATATAGCAGAAAACTATTTTTTTTGTAAACGCCTTGGTAAAGATAGGTTCTAACTTTACTAGACCCCTTCCCGCTACTTTAAATAATAATCATAATAATAATAATAATAATAATAAATAACGTTGCAATTCTTTTCACGGCAATTGTTGTCCACTAAAGTAAACAGGTATGTTGTAATCTGTCAACGTCAGTACTTGTTTAGACAGGAAGAATATCGAACGCATTATTTTTGAAATATTTAAGTTTACTTGAGTTATTTATAATTCTCATATCCGTGAAGGATAATAAAACAGTAAATATTCTTTTTGTAAATATCTTTATGCATATAAAGTAAATGCAATCAGTAGACTCATTAACGACTCACTGTAAGTAACAATTTATTATAAATTTTGCTTTGAATTTACTTTCATTTATATTGAATTCTTTTATATATATGGAAATACAAGAAGAAATATTTGCTATTTAAAAAATTTAAAATAATTCGTTCTAACCCCTAGACATAGCTAATGTTTTAAAATATAATTTTGGGGTTTGTTTGGGTTTGCTTGGGCCGCTAGTGGCCGCTAATAAAACCACTTTAGTTGACATAATTTCTCATATACAATGTGATATTGATATCTTATTAGCCTGGACAGTTTTTAGTAGACAACATTGAATATGGTTGCTATGGTTACAACTTAGATGTTTTATAAGTAAATAATCGACATCTATAAGGTGAACGGTGACACCAACAAACGGTAAACTGTGAATTTTTGAAAATGGCATGCCTGAGAAAAAGCTAGATTTTGAAAAAAATTGAGTTAGGATCAGTTATTAAGTATTGATTTTTGAAAGGGTTGTCGAGCAAAGAACCTTTTGGTGATACGATATAAACCTTAAGTGATCAGTGTCCTCCATGCGCCACTATTAAAAATTGAGTTACAGGATTTAAAAGAGGAAGATCAGATATCCAAGATGAGCACCGCTCTGGAAAGCCAATTTCTGTGACCACCCTGGAAAACATTGATTCTGTCCACGATATGATTTTAGAAGATTGGCGAATTGGGCTCAAATGTATAGCAGAGGCAGTGCACATTTCCTATGAATGTGTGTTTTACATCGTTCGTCACGACTTGGGTATAAGAAAGCTTTCGGCCAAATGGATTCCGAGATACATGAATGCTGATTGAAGGAAATCTACCGCCGTTTTAAAGAAGATTCCTCAAACTTTTTGGATCGGCTTGTTACTATGGACGAAACGTGGATCAATCACTATGACCCAGAGACTAACAAGTAATCCAAAGAGTGGAAGCATCCTGGTTCGCCACGACCCAAAAAATTCCATGTTCAAAAATCGGCTGGCAAAATTCTTACTTCAGTGTTCTAGGACAAAGATTGGATAATTCTAATCGATTATTTAAATTACGTAAGAAAATTGTGGAAAATCGTCGCGAAAAACTTGCTAAAGGTGTGCCCTTTTTGCAAGACAACGCTCCTGCTCACCAAGTCGTTGATTGCACTGCAAAACATTGATGAAATTGGTTATGAATTGGTTGACCACCCACCATATTCTCCGGATTTAGCACCGTCAGACTATTATTTCTTCCCAAAAATCAAAAAACATTTGAAAGGTTTAAGATATTCGACAAAAGGGCTTAGAATTGCTTTATGAACGTTCTGCTGCAGTCTTAAACGAGATCCTGTTGAATAAATAAGATTTAGTTTTGAAATATTATGGGGTTTTATATGGAAGGCTAAGTACTAAGTATTTATCAATACTCTCTCGTACACACACCTCATATGAGATGTTCTGTCAATTATTATTCTTCTTAAGGAAAGTCTTTAACGGTATTATGGGCTTTTGATTAGTCATCATTGATGCAATCGCTCTCCAAGAATTTATTGTTCTCGCCACATTTACTATGTAACGAGAACAATTCAAAATATATTTCTATTTTTAAGTAGGTACCTACTTTTACTTTTATATAAGATGATCTTCGCTGACCTTGACTGGGTTAAGTCCGTACCCACACCCACTCAATCTCATTGTTAACGGTCATAAAAAATGACCAATGTTATTACATTATAAATTGTTATATAAAAAGTAAAATGGCAAATTCGTGTCGGTGCATCACTTGCTTGCCCGCTAAATTATCTTTTATTCATTGAATTATTCCTAGGTGTCATGAGAATCATTTATTTCATAATGAGTTTAAGTTTTTTTTAGATTCATCAGTGTACTTCGATTATCGTTAATTAAAATGACTTTTTCAAATGTATGTAACAAACTGGTTAAATGTCTAACAATCCTTGAAACTGTATAAAATGCACATTTGTCATTTCGAAGATATTAGAACACAGACAAATAAAATTTGCTTTTATAATCTAGAAAAAATTAAGGAAATTAAGTTGCCACCATTATGGGAAGAACCATGCAGGATAATCTATTGGGAAGATTTAATTAAAGCCTTATCATGGACCAACACACGCATGTTGATTGATACAATCCAATGTCAAAAGGACCGTACTTATGGTACAAAATGTGGTTTTGCACCATCATCTACCTAAATCGGTCGCCATGGCAACTGTTGCTATGTTTAATGGTAATGGTTACTATGGATACAATATCCGTGTTATTACGTTATAACATGTTATAAAGAAAACAAAGAAGAAGGAACTTCTAGAATATTTTAGGAATTCCAAAAAGGAAAATTGAAGGCAGTTTTACCATCGGTTGGTTAAAAATTGCTGTCCCTCACCCTTATCACCAAAAGGATCGCTCAGAAAACTCGGAAAAAAATCATGAACATTGAGAATTAGGTGTAGATTGATCAAGAATTATCAGGAATGAAAAATTCTAGCGCGATTAATTGTGATGATCAGTTCAACTGTTTATTTCCTTATAACTGCTGAGCCATTGGTTTTAGAGAAAAAGTTTTTTAACAAGAAATATTTCTCAGGATGTAATGAACAACTTTTGTCCTAACACGTTTTTCAAAATTTTTAATCTGTCTCAGTCGAAACGCCAGTGCATTACTATTAATAATTGAAGTGGGGGGCCGATGATGGCACGGAATACTAATTGTGCAAGTATAGATAAAGTTTAAGTTTAAAGTTAAAGAAAGTTAAGTCACAAAATGCCTTATTATATGTTATGAAGTGCCACCTTCGGAAAATGATGTCCTAAATATCTATTTACGTAGGTATATTGTTAGGTTTATAGGATAATTAGCATAAATTAAACTTAGTAATTGTTACCACATTTTTATAGATATTTTTGAAATCGACTTGTAAAAGCATTATTTTGGAGCAATTATTTAAATTTTATTGTTGATTTAAATAAAATGTTTAACGTAACAAACATAATATTGTGCCATTACTTGGTCGAGGACTGTTTAAAAATTTAAATATTGATTGAACCGAATAATGGATTATAAAAGAGATTTAAATTAATGTAATAATGACAAATTGTACTCAAACTAGCTTTCTCTTTAAATTGTTGAAAAATACGTAAATTTGAAATGCGAGATCGGTGGCAGTAAAAATCGCCATAAACCTAACTTTTCTCTACATACTGTTACAAAAGCAAACTAGTACAGTCACCAATTTAACGAATCTTCTCTGGATTTGTAGGTGAAATAAATGGAAAAGGAGATCCTGATCCTGATCCACGAGTAACAATTTATATTTTTTATTATAGTATATTTTATAAAACTATTACACTGTTATATTTAAAATGATTAATTAATTAATTAACATAAATGGATACAATTTTGGTAAATAGTGTTCAAATCTGTATTCAATTTATTATTAAGATTTTCGCAGTGACCCTTTCGATTTTATCAAAAAAGGGGTAATTTATTTTATTCATCTTCATAGGATTTTGGTTTTTAAGTTAAAAAGAAGTATAGCAAATAGTATATGAAAGACTGAGTAAATTTAAAAATGTGAAAATTTAAATGTTATAATAGATATATCTACATAATGCAATTACCTACATACATAATGCGTTTTCTTGTAATGCAAAAGTTTTTAATTATTATTTTGTCCATAACCGTTTAGTCGAATATTTTCAATATTAGGAAGAACTTTACATAATTAACACATTCACCTTTGCAGGCGTTGTGAAAGTGACGTTTTAAAGTTTAAAATCATCAAAATCATCATGGGAGCATTACACAGATTTAAATTTTTATATGGGTTTTATCAGATAAAAAATTGTCGACGTTTTTTTGTTAATGGTCTACGTTTATCGAAAGAACTGGGGGACGTCCCAAAAAAGCCAAACAATTTGTTCTAGCTAAGACTCCGCAAACAAAAAGTAAAATATAAGTTTAAAAAGAATATTACGAAGATATAAAAACACGAAAAGAATCTAAATATTAGAACAAAACCACAAAAAGGCAGTACAATCAGAAATAATTGTTATTTAGCACACAACTCCCTCTAAGAAAAACACTTTAACAAAATTAGTAATTTAATTAAGAAGAAAAGTTTTAAAAAATGGGCAAATATAAATGTGTATATGAAGAGCATGCAATAAAATTAGTATTATTAATTTAAAGAAGAGGGTAATATAACAATATCCCAACATTTAAAGAAAAGACCAAAATTAATCGAAATTTCGAAATATTTATTATATATCAATTATTAAAAAATAAAATACAGCTGTAAGAAATAAAGTAAAACAGTTTTTAAAACCTTAAAGAAAATATTAATTAGAAAGAAGAAATAGGTCACAATAGAAATATTACAAAAATCTCGATAAAAAAAATTACAAAAAATATTAATGGTAAAAGGAATATTTGCTATAAAAGAAATGATTTACAATTGTAGACACATAGAAAATAAATTAAATAAAATTAAAGAAATCAAACATTTATTTTCTAATTTTCCTTCAAAACTGCGCCCTGCAAGAGCTCGCAAAGTCTGTTGAATTATTGCACAACCCTGTTTTAAAGAAAAAGTGCAAAATAATCTGTTGATTTCTTTGACAGATTATATTTTTTTGTGCCTGAGCAAAAATAATGTTAGAAACAAACAAAATAGTACAGACTGGGGCCTCTTAAAGGTCTACAAATTTTTCTCCATGATTTTAGGAGTAAGATACATATATTTATTTCAATAAATATAAAGAAGGAACGAAGAAAATAACGAATTAATTAAAAAATCAAAATAACTATTTGTAAAATTTTACAGTAAACTTTTATAGACTTTCAAAAATTATTAAAAATGACATTAAAAAAAATTAAAAGAAAAACTCAACGAAATTAAAAAAAATCTACGCTGGCGAATGGATATCAGTTTCTTAATATGATTCAAAAAATTACAACAATACCATATGAATGGAATAATGCAACTTACCAATTTCATCATTACGTTTGTATTATTTAGTTATTTAATATTTTGCTATTAAGCACAGATCAAATGTGATTATTTACAGATTCCGATTATGTATTTATACAAGGATGATGATCCCCCCTTGTGGAAGATCTAAAAAGATGTTCAAAAAGGTATAGACATTGCTTTGGATGCAAATTTGTTTTATGCAACAGCGGTTTTAGACAGTGGTGTCGGGATTACCATTAATGTAGATACGCCCTCGCGTTTTAAGACTGATTCATTGTACGCCAGACTGTATAGTAAATCCCAAATGATTTTAAAATCAGTAAGTTTTAATTTTTATAAAAAAAAATAATTAAAAGAGTTACTGAACTAATTCGGACTTTCTAAATATTTAAGTTAATCGGGAAAATTCTTGTGATGCTACTGTTAATGACAATAAGTTTCTAGCGGCTTGTTACGCAATAAAAATAGTTTTCCGACGGCTAAATCTTTTACTATACAGTGTGTAACAAAAATATGGAAACCTCGAAATGTCTTGCAAACCGTATATCCGATTTTTATGAAATCTTGTACACTTATAATAGGTAAGAAATTACACCCGATTCAATGGTAAGTTCGGCATTGTTGTCAAGTTTACCGTTTTCCTAAAATCGTCAGGATTTTTTTTTAAATGGAGCGCTCTATATTTCATTCGATTTTCGAATTCAGCTTAAAACTCTGAACACTTTTTATTGGGAACATTTTATTCTAAAATTAACAGTTTTTGAGAACATGGTGGTCAAAAATCGTTATTTTATTATATTTTACCTTAAAATACCAGTACACGAAAGTTTACCTGAAATGTCTGACATTATCAGTTTCGTTTATTTACAAAAAATTAATCATTTAATAGAAACTCAAAGAATTGAAATTTTATTATGGATGGATTATGGGTAGGGATTCACGATCTAAATCGATATCTTGGAAAGATTGATTTTTTCCAAATGAAATATTTAAGAATCGATCTGTTACTCTTCGATCCTGCAAGAAAATCGGCGAGTTTACGCAGAATCGATTCAAATTTTGGTATTTTCATGTTTATGAACTTTAAAATTTAATTAATAATTGGAAATTATTATTTATATTTCATTCTTTACAACTGATACGGTCCCTGCGCCACGATCAAAATAATCCTAATAAGAATTAGGAAAGAAATGAGGAAATAGTTAAACTGAGCTACCTAATATTTTCTAGAAAAAGACTTAAATCTGAAAAAAAAGTCTTTCGAATGTTTACTATATCATTAATTTTGAATAAATTGGTATATTTTTCCTGATAGTAATTTAAATTGAATATTTTCCCCCGCCATACCCTTCTTTAACTTAAAAATAAACATAAAAAATCTATAGTTTAAATATTTTTCTGTTTTCTTAAACTACAATTGTACAACTTATACCCAAAAAGGTATAAATAGCGTTGTTTTGGGATGAACACTGTCTACTTTCCCGGCTCCCCTCTCCCACTCCCACATTTTTCTAAAGATCGATTTTTTAAAAGACCGATCTCTTAAGGCGATCTTAAAAGTGAATCGATTTTCATGATCACGATCTAAAATCGAAATATCGATTCTTGGGAGTTGATGAATCCCTAATTATGGGGACAGAATGCGAACGCAAAAAGAAGTTTGTAATATTTTTAATAACAAATATAATAAATTTCGTCAAACTGGAAACGTAAAAAACGCTATACCACTGCCCTCGTGAACTTTCACGAGGGCATTGGCTATACGCTCCGGCCGACCTAAAAGTGCAACATATGGTGATAAGGCTATGAATGTTTTACTCAGTTTAGAGGAAAATCCCCATTTTTTTACGACAACACTGGGAAAAGGAATCAGCGTTTCACACATGTCCGTAGACCTCATTCTGAAAATCGAAAAGTTTCATCAGTACAAAATAAGACTTGTGCAAGAGCTCTCAGAAGATGATTACGATAGGCGCTTGGAATTTTGCGAAACCATGATGGAATGTTGCAATGCCAATCCAGATTTTGTCCACCGAATAATTTTCTCTGACGAATTTTTTTTTAAATGGAAAAGTTAATAGGCATAATAATTGTCGATATTGGGTCAGGGAAAATCCTCACTGGATATGCGAAAATCATACCCAGCTTCCACAGAAGCTAAATGTTTGGGCTGATATAATAGGTCGGAGGATAAATTGGCCCCTTCTTTATGCAAGAGAGATTAAGTGGAGAAAGATATTTGGATCTTTCTTGCAAAACTATTTCCAAATAATCGTAAATAATAGTAGATTATACCACGAGTCAATAATGATAGCTATTATTCCCGAGGAATATTTACGAACCGAGCCGCGTAAGCGGCGAGGGAGTAAATATTCTGAGGTAATAATAGCCATTATTGTGAGTAGTATACTCTACTTTATCTACGACTAATTTATTAATTTGAGATTTTTAATGAACAACTTTATTTGTCAATAACATTAAAATTAGTAATAGTACAATTAATAAACTGTATTGGTCGAGAACTATGAATAAGTTTGGAAGAGTTTTCAATACAAATATTTGGAATGTCGGTTGCTGCAAAGGAAGAAGATGCTTCATTACTATTTATTTGTTTAGTAATAGTATCTGCTGTAGTTGTCTTGTTACTCCTAGACTGATCAATGTAACATTCAGCTACTTGTGTAGATTTCCAGCCCCCATGACGCTTTAATCCAGTTATATCGCCTCCTCCATCAATGTACAGAGTGGCAGATGATCTGCGATAACAATGGCCGGTATAAGTTTGAGGATTTGGCAAGTTTAAATATTTGGCAATTTGTCTACCAATGTCTGCAAATTTGTTTTTTCCTATACGTTGTAGTGTACATTTGGATTTTTGATAATTTAGAAAGAATGAATTGATTTTTACATGTGACGGGCGGAGATCGATGTACTTCTTTATAATGTTGTAAAACGTACTGTTTATGACGAATGTTCGTACAATTTTGGTTTTAGTCTTGGGTATTGTTATTAAGAAGTTTGTTTGAAGATCCTTTACGTCTTCTATATTCATTTCATAAAGCTCGTTTGACCGGCATGCGCCCATAATTCCAATAATTAATATAACCTGAAGCAAATAAGAATATGAGTTTTTTAATAGATTAGATTAAATACCTATGTATATTTACCTTATGTAAAAGAAAAACTTCATCAGGAGCTTTGTCAATAAATGTCTTAATTTCTTTCGAGGTCAGAGTGGAAGATTTCTTTGCTTGAAATCCTTCAGATTTTCTTTTTAAAAACGCTCGTAGTTTTCCATATTTTTCCAGATCAACGTCATGGTTTATTCTTAACATAGATTTAATTATTGAATAAAATGACCATAATGAAGATGGTTTGTATTTTGCACTTAGTTCAGCGAAATAGGCTAGTAGAACATTTTCGGAAAATGAATTTGTGTTATTTCGAAGACGCCATTCGTTGAAGTTTGCGTATGTTTTATTATAAATAGATTTCGATGTTTCCGGTATTAAGGTAGATGTTGTTGCTGTAGCTAGTTGTACAATTTCTGGAGGTGTACAAGTAAAAGCCTCTTCATTTTCATCCATCCCAATACGAATACATAAACACTACGCGTTTGACAGTGACACTTTTGACTTGGTGTATTTTGTTTCCATGGTATTATTTGATTTGAGAAATTTTGTGATTGGAGCGGGAATAAGGACTATTAATCCCTTGTCATTATTCCCTAAGGGATTAATAGGTGGCATTATATTGCGAAAACTACAACTATAATACTTACATTATACATTAGTCGTAGATAAATGTTGTTACTTTATTTTACCTGTTGTATTGATTACACAGGACCACAAATGGGAACCGAAAAAGTCCTTTGGCGAGATTGATATCCTGTATGTATTTTGGTGCGCTGATTACGAATCCGAGGTCCATATAACCCCAGCACGTCACGTTCAAGGTCATTTGAAGGTCAAATGCATATATTACGGAAAAACAGAAAATCTGACCACGGATTCGGAAAGAGCGGGAAATTTTACGTCCAAATATGTAGTTTTTAGTTTTTCCAACATGATCCTCCAAGGTCATCTGGGGGTGAAATGACTCACCGATAGACCAAATTCTTATTTCCCATATACATCATCACATCTACAAACTTTTACGTACAACTTAGTCAGGTATCTTTAGGTTTTTTGACGCGCTGATTACGAATCCGAGGTCCATATAATCCCAGCACGTCACTTTCAAGGTGATGATGTATATGGGAAATAAGAATTTGGTCTATCGGTGAGTCATTTCATCCCCAGATGACCTTGGAGGGTCATGTTGGAAAAAATAAAAAATTCATATTTGGACGTAAAATTTCCCGCTGTTTCCGAATCCGTGGTCAGATTTTCTGTTTTTCCGTAATACATGTATTTGACCTTCAAATGACCTTGAACGTGATGTGCTGGGGTTATGTGGACCTCGGATTCGTAATCAGCGCACCAAAATACATATAGGATATCAATCTCGCCAAAGGACTTTTTCGGTTCCCATTTGTGGTCCTGTGTTATTTGAATATGATTTTTTAGGCAATGATCAAGCACCAAATGATGAAATATGGTTTCAGCAGGATGGTACTCCACCGCACTATGCCCAAAATGTTCGGCCATATTTCGATGGTGTTTTTTTTAGAAGATGGATTGAACGTAGGGTACAATTAAGTGGCCAGCTCGGTCTCCGGACTTGACCACCCTTGACTTCTTGTGGGGCCACCTTAAAAATGTTGTTTTCAAAAGTAAGTCAAATGACCTAGATGATTTTAAAGTTAAGGATAGAAACAGAATGTAGAAGAATCGAGAAAACTGATATTCTTCTAAAGATTTTGCAAGTTTTTCCGCAGTATTTGGCTTACTGCCAAGCAGTAAATGTACAACATTTTAAACATTTGATTTAGTTTTCTTCATCAACTTCTAAATTCTTTTCTCCCGTATTGTTTGTTCTTGTACTAAATATCCAAATAGTATAGCGTATTTTTTTAAACTTTACAACAGTAGATTTAGTTAATGGATTTCTGTTAGGATATTTGTCATTAAAAATATTATAAACTTCTTGTTGCGTTCGCATTCTGTCCCCGTAACTCACTATTATTAAAATTTCAATTCATTCAAATTGATATTAAAAATGATGTCTTCGCTCTTCAGTTAACATTCTTGTGAAGACTATCCACCGCTGAAACTACAATTAATTTTTTCACTTCTTGGTGTTTAAAACTGGTATTATCGGTACATTAGGTATGTCATTATCGTAAATAGGATAATAATTAACTTTTAATCCACTTTACACAAATAAAATCACATTTTTCTTTACTTTTGAGAGGTAAAAAGACGAAAAGAAAACCGACAAGCTCCCATTTTAAACTGCTGTCGGAGCTAACAGTGACAGTCCCGTCAAAAGTGCTGGTACATCACGTGGTACAACACCAAACACCTTTGCTTCAAATTTTACCAAGGGGTAGATTGGATGCTAACATAAGTACGTATAATGTCAAAACTATACTGTTAACCTAAATTTTTACAGATCAAAATATAAAAGAAGGTTTAATAATTTATGAAAATTTTAATAATAAATTATTTTTCAGACTTTTTAATAAACTGTTATTTACTCGGATGATTTATGATACTCGCTTGCAGCTCTGTCCCAAATTTCATCCTTATGAATAATCAAAAAAACAGTACAGGTCTGGGTGTTTGTG
This sequence comes from Philopedon plagiatum, assembly GCA_963971165.1. NCBI lineage: Eukaryota > Metazoa > Arthropoda > Insecta > Coleoptera > Curculionidae > Philopedon > Philopedon plagiatum. The sequence continues at coordinate 142,971,811 of OZ020189.1, read as the reverse complement.
ATTGTCAGTATGAATGAAGCGTGTTTATGGTGTACTCGTACTGAATAAAGGAAGGTGGCAGAGAAATTCTTCCTCGACCGAGGTGGTACTACCCCACACACCCTCTTAAGAGGACTGGTGAAATCCTTATGAATGTTTTCAGCCCTGAGTGTGTGAGTCGGCTTTGCGATGTACAACCCACGGTACCTTAGTACTTAGGCTAGCCGCCTTCGTGGGTTGTATGACGATAGAAAAAAATAATTACTCCCATTACCGCAAGTGAAGAATTGGCGACCCAATACATAATGTGGCGTACTCTTCATCCGATTTTCTCACTAATATAACGAATATGCGCGAATTTTGGGGGGCGCATGCCCCACTGAAACTTTGTACAAAAAAGAAATCAAGAGAGCGAATTTTATAAAAATAAATGTTGTAACATAAACATTAACCATTCCTTCGTATTCTACAAAATATTTTGAACAAAACAAACATTTGCCATCTATATAAGGTATTTGAAATGAATTGTACCACAAAAGTATGAATAATAGACCAACAATATGTAACATAAAAAATTCAAGCCTTTATTGGCATTCTTGATTTACATCCTCTCAGATTAAAAACATTCCTTGTGTATCTATCTCACTGTGATCTTATATTAATAGCCCTGTTCGCACAAGAGTCACAAACCAGTCAGAGCCAAGGAAATTACTGGAAACCAGTCGGCAAACTGTCACGTTACCAAATACCTAAAATTTGATTGGCGCTGATCGGTTTGTGATTCCTCTACGAACAGAGCTAATATGTGCCCCGGATCGTTTTGGATTCTAGAGGAAACAAATAACCAAATAGTATTTTTTTAAATATCTCTTTTCTCGAAAACATATATTTCGAACGTACATTTTTAAATAGTGTCCTGGCCACTGTTTCAAAGGTGCTTTTTTGAAAACGGATTTATAAAATATATTCTCGAAAACACGCATTTTGAAAGTAGGTATCTACATTTTTTTTAAATGTCTTCAAAAAATAATTTTTAAAAAATAGGTAGGTACATTTTCCGAAAATTAGTTTTTCGAAAACAGTATTTAGAAAATTAAATTATGAACTCTAGGAGCGTGGAAAATGTTTGTGAAAAAAAGACGAAAAAAGACCTTGAGCAAACCTAAACGAACCTCTTTTAAGCTTGATCAGGTTTGGTACGTTACTTTTTCGTAAATTACTTTTTCAAAAAGCCGTTGCTTAAAAAAGTTAACATCCGAAAAAATTTAATTTCGAAAAAGATTGTTCGTAAAAGTGTATTTTTGAAAAGTGCTTTAAAGAAATTTGAAATATCGGTTTTAGAAAAATCGTACTTTCGTAAGTTCTACCAGAGACTATAAAGAATATAGAAAGACACTCGAATACACCGAAAAGCCGGTCTCCCTTGAGACATTTGGTTGGTTTACTGGCTTATGGTTTAAAAGTTTGTTTGTCCACCATTATATATACATATAAATGATAGGTTTTCTAATTTATGGTTTAAAAGTGTGTTTGTCTACAATTATATAAATATGTATACTATATATCTATAGTATAAGACAAACACACTTTTAAACCATAAATTAGTAAGCCCATCAAATGTCTCAAGGGAGACCCGGTTTTCGTTGCACGGCAGTGTTCGTCTAGGCATTATTTGGTCTATGGTTCTACCCATATATCCCCCCAAATAAGCAGAAGACAAATAAAAAAATGCTACAAGATTATAATAATCAAACACTTTGTCCTGTCACGTCAAAGCTTCTATTTTTTTTTCAACAAACATCTTTTTTGATGTTAAATTCAGTAAATTTTTTCGAAAAACAGCATCTTCGAAAGATGCTTTTTCGGGCATGGATCTAAAAAATTGTGTTGAAGAATTTTTCAACAATACATTTTCCGAAAAAATATTTTTTCGGAAACATAGTTCTTCTAAATTTAAATTAAGAACTCTACCAGATTAGGAAAAATCAATGAAAAAGTGACAAAAAGAACCTGAACCAACCTAATCGAACCCTTTTTGTGTTCGGTCAGGTGACGTCCCACCACCCCCCCCCCCCCCCCCCCGCCGCCTAGACAAAATTCCAAATCCGCCCCTGATAACGAGAAATGTTTCATTATCGTCGTCTTTCTCAGTTTTGTCGTCTGGTAAGCCATCCTTCCCTGTTAAAAATCAGCTGATTGGAGCTAGCTTCCCTAATTTGGGTCGCCAATGCCCCACTTTCTTAACCTTTTCATCTTTTCGTACGTAGTATTTTTTATTGACATGAACTATTATTGCAAAATAAATATTGTTACGTTTCGTTAACTAAAAACATTAGTTTGTACTCGTAATTATTCATGTACCGTCACCGTTAAGAGATTCTACCTCGTGTATAAACTGCATAATCATCGATTTGTTACGCTACTGACTTTTAAGGTTTATGTACATAATTAAAAGTACGTATGGTTTCTCAATCATATGAAAAATTTAAGACACTTTATCAGGTCAAAATAATTTTACATTGCTTGATATCTGACATTATTAAGCAACGTACTATGTTAAGTCGCTCCGTGCTGGTTGCGATTAATTAATTTGAAGATCAATAATGTCTACGGGCTAAATCTACTTCTTTTCTTTAGAGGCAACACCTATCTTTCTGGCAATTAAACGATGACCTGCAATGAGTTTAGTATGAATAATAGATGCTCCTACGCATCGTTAAGAAATAAATAATTTTAGTACAAAAAAAATTGTTGAAATCGCTATGGTTCACCTTCGGATTACTGAAATAAAATAGTTCATTTTATTCTTCGGCAATTTTTTCCGATATCAGTAGTTGTTTGTACGAGGTTGGTTTAATTATTTTGCAAATATCATCTTTATGCTGATGACACTCAGCTATAGTTCATTCACCTCTTCATCGAGTCCGACGGCAAATCACTAGTGATTTTCAGGCTTTACATGATATTTCGAGGAAACATACTCTGAGGCTAAGGATCAACCCTGCAAAGTCTGTGGCATTATTTTGTAGCGAACCTTTGAGGCCAATCACTTTAAGTAGCTTACATATCCATAAATGACACCTTAAGTGTAAGGAACTGTCCAAAATGTCTTAGTATGGGCAATTATTTTTGCTATTAGTAAAGATAGAGACACTAAATTTTAGGTAGTGGTAGTGGTTAATAATATATATGGTATAAAATATGTACTTTTTTACGTAATTTAACTTTTTCAATCCCCTTGAGGGGTTATGTTAGAGAATTGAGGTCAAAAATTTTAAACACAACCCTATGCCGTGTGGTCGCTTATTTTAAAGATCTTCAAAAAAGAAACATTTTACCGTAAACCCGAGGTCCGTATCTTAATTCGTTTTTAAATGGCAAGCCTATAAAAATTAAAAATTCAGGTACCTTTATTTCTCTTATTACTTTAAAAGTTGTTCAAAATGACCACTATGGACTTCTTGGCAGTAATAAAATCAAACCCTGCCAAGCAGTGACACCTGCCATTCTCGAAAATGAGAGAAGTGAGTTCCAAACTCGACTTTATTACTGCCACGAAGTTCATGGTTGTCATTTTTAACAAGTTTTAAAGCAATAAGAGAAACAAAGGTATTTAAATGTATACGTTTAGATTCACTAAGAAGGGTTAAGATTTAGTACTGGTTTAAATTAAGATCATAAGATCTATAAAATATAAAGTTGATCAGTTATGTTTTGACAGGTTTTTTTTCCTGTCATTGTTAATAAATCGTCATTAAAAACTTATTATTCTGACATTTCAGCGATTTACTTGGTTTTTAAACGATTTTCATGGAATGAGTGGCTATAAAGGATTTAATTCTGTCGAAAGTACCTACGTACTAAAATTACCCATTCCTTTATAAATTTGTGAAAAAGCTCAGAAACAAATTCATAGTATAGAACTTAGTTGTCTTATTCTTACACTTGTCAGTTTAACAATTTTGGTTGTCAAATTAGACCGGACTAGCGTTGGAGAATCTGACTGACAATTTTTTTCACGATTTCTTATTTTTAAAGGCTTGCCATTTAAAAACGGATTAAGATACGGACCTCGGGTTTGCGATAAAATGTTTCTTTTTAAGACTTTTAAAATGAGATACCACACGGCATAAGGTTGCATTTATAATTTTTGACGTCAACTCCGTCAAGGGAGTTGAAAAAGGTAAATTACATAAAAAGTAGATTTAATAGCCAATAAGATACACCTAAAATTTGGTGTCTCTTTACTAATAGCAAATATATTTGCCAACACTAAGACTTCTCGGACACCCTCTATACATGTACAAATTCAGCATCTGATGCAATACACAAAATATCACTGGTGTAGTTTTTTAATAGAAAAAGTATGTATAGTGCACAACACGTATGAAAATACCTTTTCACACTCGTTCGATATGTCGTGTGAAAAGTCTCACTAATGTGAAAAGTCATTTCTAAAACTTGTTGAATAACATATTATTATTATCCTTAAAATAAATCTTAGATATCAATGATTTTTCGACATTTTCCATCATGTATTTCCTGAACTGGACTGACAGTTTTACATATTACGTATTCCATATGTCAGCTTAAGTTGATTTTGGTTTATAGTTGGGACAGAAAAACGACAAAAGGCCAATAGGCTTTTCGCTTATTCGACCAAACTCTAAAAAGCTTTTAGGGTGTGTAACGGTAAGTTTTTCCCTTCTACTGAATTATTTCATCTTTCCATACCACTCCCTTATTCCTCAAACGTCTGGATTGCTCTTTGCTTTGTGGAATTATCGGATTTAATCGTGTTTTAGGTCTGTTAATCCGCTTGTTGTTACCATAGACAAAATATATTTAGATGTTCACAACGTATTCGCGACACCAGCTGAATCCGTCCAATGTATGGGCGAAAAAGTGCGTTTGTATGCATATGGCGCCAGTCAGATTTTTAAACGACGGTTCTCTCGAGGCATGCGCACTCGGGACGTCTCGCAAAAGTGGTTGTTGAACTCAATGACGCAACTCGGCGATCAGAACCGGGCCGAAAAAATCTCAGTCATTTTTATGTTATGGTATTTTTGGTTGGGGTGGCGAATATAGCGAACCTCTGAAGCTTGTTATTTCGATACAAATATAGTCTTTAAAAAGTGTTAAAGACATTTCATATGTTTCGCCAATTATGTATCCAACTTTTAAATATAAGGAATTCTTTCGTAGTATATTTCTTACAATTAGTTAATAAATACAAATAGTTTAATTCCAAATTTAAATTATATCAATATGTGAAAGAATAGTAGGTAAAAAATATAATTTATCTTAAATGCACTCCGGTGTTGAAGTGAATACACACACGGAGAAGTAGAAATATTTGTCAGTGACGCAGTGTGGTCAAGGTGTCAGAAAGGCACTGATGGGGTGTGTGTGTATTAGGGGCATTGTATAAGGGGTAAGATGGTGTAACAAGGTCATATATAGTGTCAATGCCTCCTTCCCCCATATTGCATAAGGGTGAGTGAGTGTCCAAAAGGCATATTTGCGCTTTCGCCATAGGGGCACTAAAAATACTAATGGATTAGGGTAGAGGGGAGTATTTTAAAAGGGATGGTGAAAGAAAAAAGCGCTTTCGCCAAAGGATCGCTAAGATGTCAGTGGATTAGAAGGGTGAGTGTCCAAAAGGCATATTTGCGCTTTCGCCAAAGGGGCACTAAAAATACTAGTGGATTGAGATAGAGGGGAGTATTTTAAAAGGGATGGCGAAAGAAAAAAGCGCTTTCGCCAAAGGATCGCTAAGATATCAGTGGATTAGAAGGGTGAGTGTCCAAAAGGCATATTTGCGCGTTCGTCAAAGGGGCACTAAAATACTAGTGGATTAGGGTAGAGGGGAGTATTTTAAAAGGGATGGCGAAAGAAAAAAGCGCTTTCGCCAAAGGATCGCTAAGATATCAGTGGATTAGATTGACATGGGGCCGTAAGTAAGTAGCGATTTCACCAAAGTATCAAGTGCACACACTGTAAATAGGTGTAAAAATATTTACATCTTACCATAGAACTTGGTTTGTTCAATAATTTTACAGGATGGGATGCCAATCCAATAAAATATACACATAGTTTTGGTAATTTTTATATTTACTATTTTACTTCTTAAAACAGTTGCATATTTTATTTCTACGTTTAGAATACTATGTTTATATTTTATTTCAACTTTCAATTTTGTAAATGTAACGTTTAAAAACTTAAGAGGGGGGGCATTAAAAAGAGACGCACTGTATATGTATAAACTGAGCTATTTTCGAGGAATTATCGACAGTTTTGTATAGCAAGAAAACTCAGATTTAAGCCATCAAACTATACAATTTTTGTTAAAATCTTACTAATGGTTACATTTTTATCATTAATAAAAAGAATAATTACAAGTAATATATTTAGCATTTATTACTCGATTCAAGTCATGTGAAATAAATTTTGATGTACGGTCCTGTCTATCACAAGGCAAACGTTCGACAAGGCGCAAGCCCGCAGAAGACCGTCTTTGTTTACGGATTCAGCTTGGTAAATTTGCCACATTCGCAAATGACATTATTTCTCTATTATATATTTTCTCTATGTTTGTTACCTTGGCACTTTGCCACTCTGTATAGTATTTTTCATTTGGTTATACTACAAACGCCCGCGACTGCGGGGCATTTTGGAGCGAAAGTTAAGGGATTTGGGCCGTTGACCTTCAGCAAGATGATACGACGCCATTCATTCATAACTAGCCATTTTTTGTTTCATACATTGTATGTAGGACAAATAACGAGGAGAGAGAGAACGCTAAAAATCGCGCACCGCACGGTGCAGTGATCCGTGGACAAAAATGTAAATATTGACCCTTTATTATATATGTAATTACTAACTAATAGCTATGGAATGTTATTGTCTCTTGGTCTAAAATGGTGTACATTTATTTTTAACTTGCCGCGAAAATGTTGTATGCCTGGCTGTACACAAATTATGATAGTGTTATTAAAACAGATGGTTATCAAACCTGTGTGTTTGTGCAATGCCACACAGAAAAAAAATCGTATATTGAATTTGGTTCCCCGTTCACTCAATGACACACTCTATTCCGTATTGCACAATACAAATTCGGTTTATTTCAATGATTAGCTTATCATTGTTAACCAATAGGTTATAAGATTGCTTGAAGTATAAGGTTCCATTGGTTTTTAATGGATCATTCATATATGACAATTATTTGATGCCAGTAATACACTGTTCTAAATTCAATGCAAACCACCATTGGTTTCACTAGAAGTTTATTTGTAAGAATATGCACCTCATTTGATGCAAAATAGCTATATTATTGTTTCAGTTACAATTTACAATTCATATAAAATACACTAACCAAGAGAGATTTACAAATAAAAAAACACACTTATTACTGCAAAGCTTTTTAGATTTGTTTTACTTACTATAAAACCCTGAAATAAGTTGCTCCAGTCTCCAGTCTTGCAAAAGATCTATTATTTTTGGCGTACGACTATTCAACGAACAAAGGAAAATTCTAACCTCTCCAAGAGTGTCCGCGAGCAATACAAATCATATTTCAGCCAACAATAGGGCCCATTGAATTAATATTTTTTATTGTTTCTCCAATAATATGTTTTAAAGGAGTGTTTATTTTAATTGAAATGATTGATATAAGGATTATTGACTTAATTTTTACAGTTTTATTTAAACCGTAGTTCTTGTTCGTTTAATAAAATATATTGTAATTTGATTCACACTGCCTACAAATAGCTATTTTTTGCCCAATTATATTTAAGTATTCCAATCAAATAGTTTAATATTTTGGCTCTAACATTCTACACTCCAAGGAATGTTAGAAATTTATTGGATTCCAATAGTCTTTTGGTCATCGAAATAATGGTAATATAGTTTTCAAAGAAGTAGGTATAGTTTTGAAGTCCAATAATAAGTCTATATTTAAAGCAATATTTTTTTTTTGATTATTTCAATGCTGTTTTGTTGAGACAATATTAACTTTAATATAACTAATGTGACAGTGGTCAAAAACAGTACTATTATTGAAAATAGTATAGCAGTTTTTTCTGTGCAAAGAAGAAATCAAATTCATATTTTTCCACCTTTGTGTCATGGTTCACTTCATCCTTGGTAACAAGGAACTAGAAGCATAGTTTTCACAACAAAGAAACCATGAAAACTTGTTACCTTTTCTCTATAGTCTAGTGGTTCTTTTTTGTCGCGTTTAATAGCAAATGTTAATGTGGTGGAGAATTAAAAAAAATATATTACGAAAAGCTGCACTAATTATTATATACTTAGTTATATAATTCTTAATATAGTTTTAAATAACTATACTAAAAATAGAAATAATGCCATGTCGTCTCAAACATCTTTAAAAATGCCAAAACAGATTTAAAAAAAACACCATAATATTTAACAAAATTGCTTACCAAAAAATGAGTTCAGATTTGTATCGTGTACGACTTGTTACCTTTATTCAAACTTAAATTGGCTTGGACATTAAATTTAAAAGTGTAATAATGTTTTGCAATAAGAACTTAAATTACTATGTAAAATATTCAAGAAAAGTACAAAAGACAGTGCAAGAAAATCTTCATCTAACCTACCGATATAATACTGGACTAAACCAATAGGTCTAAGGTTAGTAAAACTTTTGTATTACCTATTTAAAATTTATCACCATTTTGTAAACTATTTATTTCTTGGTTTAAATAAGAAGAAAAACATAATATTATACAATTTTACTAGATTTTACTGTTCAAAGCATCTAATTCCCGTATATTGTTTTGTTTCTTGCATTTTGTAAATGGTTTTGGTGTTTAAAGAATTAAAAAAGGTTCCTAAACACGTGTTATTTTGTTTTTATATAATTTATATTTATTATTTCCCCTATTCCATGTTATTAGATATATAATACATATTATTAACGAAATAAAATCAGCCTACGTCCAGCGCTGTTAGCGACGTTGCCATTCGTGCTTCATGGCTTGAGAGTTGAATACGTCTGTGCCTACAGTAAGTGCGTTATTTTAGTACAGTTTGTCAATCTGAAAATATGCCACAAAATTAAAAGCCTGGCAACAACCGTTCTCAAAAAGTAGGTGGAGGACCATATAGTTGGCCAGGTTAGGAGCCTCTAAAGGGTAAAGAATGGTGTCTCCTCCATGCTTTTAGGTCTATGATTAAAATCGTATTTAAAATATCTTGCTAGTTTTTAAATCCAATAATGAACAGGGCAAGGTGGCCAAAAGGACTATTTTTCGGAAGAGAAATAGGGAGAGATGGATTGTAAAAAAATTTCAACCATGAGGAGATAAAAATTTCATCTCCAAGGGACATATTTCGACCTCTAATTTTCCATCTCAACCGCCTACGGGGGGATACGCTCCCCCCTGAGTTGGCCCCTGATAAAGGCGCTTGATCAAAGTTATTTTGGTTAACAAGAATATTTTTATCTACCAAATATTCTGTGAGGTAGATATTCACATTTATTTTGCCTTTTTGAGACAATAAACAATTATAAATTAAGTAATAAATCTGTTTATGACATAATTGGGATTGTTTTTTTAATTAAATTGAAAGTACTTTGTAAATTGAAGATCAGAATTTATTTTGGAGCAGCCTTAATATCATTTCCCGCAATCCTGTTCCTTTACCTTAATGAGTTTATAGTTAATGTCTGTTCAATAAGCATTTAGGTTTTATAATAAACGGACAGGCTACCTTTCATTAATCATTTTAATTATAATTAAACCCGAAAAATAATAATTTATGTTCAAAAAATTAATTAAAACTTTGGCGCCACACAATATTTGTTTGAGCCATAGATGTAGAAACAAGGGCGAGATACCATTATTTACCTTTTAGATCGACCCGAGATTCCAAAGTTATTTATGGTCTGACCAACTACAAGGTGTCCAGGAATGGATTTCCCTCTTTGAAGGCTAATTAAAAATTTTCTTCAAGTTTTAAAAAGAATTTATTAAAAATACACAGAATATGTGCGAATATTATGTTTGTTGGGGAAACCTAACCATTCGTTTAATTCTATAACTCTATTTGTGTTCTAAATAATCCCCTTCAAATAAACAAGCTCAAACTTGTCTCCTTTGTATATTTAACTTGCATAAAAACACGCAGTTATCGGTAAAACACAAAGAACATGTCGGCTAAAAGATCCAACGAAAATCTCTCTTTTACTCGTAATTTAGTTCCTCTAAAACACCGGCACGTTGTCGGCAAACGTCAAAGGCTTAGTTTCCTTTGAAGATTCTTTATCTTTTAGTTTTATTGCCTTAACGTTCTAAAACTAATTTATAAAACGTCAGCAAATATGGCTGCAGACTTTACTTTTTTTTCACTTCGTTGTACCGAAGTATCCGGTCAGCCCTTTCACCAATAGGAGAACATCTGCTTAAAAATGATTCGTAAGCGTCATACCAAAGTGACCTGCAATTGACCGGAACTCGCGGAGGATATTCTCCGAAGGGTGGTCCGTGTCAGTTCAACTTGGTTCCCGTCGGGAACAGAGTATCAGTCGACAATATACCACATCTAGAGACTGTTGCGCCCGTTGGCGCAACAGAACCGCGACGGTCAAGTAAGACCAAAAGTCCTGTTTCGTGCCGGAAAAATCCCTTTCTTTTTCTTAGGCATAGTCCTGTATTACAGTTCAGTAATTCGCAAAATTTCGGTGTGTAACAGTGCGGGACAAACTCCCCCGTTTTCTCAGGCATAGTCCTGTATTACAGCAGTAATAATTCACACAATTTCGGTGTGTAACAGTGCGGGAAAAACTCCCCCTTTTTCTCAGGCATATAGTCATGTATTACAGTTCAGTTATTCACACAATTTCGGTGTGTAACAGTGCGGGAAAAACTCCCCCTTTTTCGCAGGCATAGTCCTGTATTTCAGTTCAGTAATTCACACAATTTCGGTGTGTAACAGTGCGGGAAAAACTCCCCCTTTTTCTCAGGCATAGTCCTGTATTTCAGTTCATAAAATACAAAAGTCGGTGTAAATGTACACCAAGTAAATATACAACAATAACATCTCGTAATAACAGAACATGAAGAATACACGTCACTTCTTTTACTAGTGTCAAAACCAGTAGTTGTATATACCTTCAACCAGGAAATAAAAAAATACAAATTAGTTAGTGAAATAGATGTCTTTTACTTCCAACAAGTCGCAGCTGCCAGAGATTGCGCACCAGATGAAAATGAACCAGCAACCTACGGAGGTAGGGTTTTGTTAGAGCCGTATCCAATGTTTTAGAAATTGTATTGTGTGCCTTTGATTTCGGTCAAAACACTCTTGCGATGCCGTCCTCATGAGGTCACAAACTGCTTAACACTTCTCAGGTGGTATTCCATTAATTTCTTCCCGTATTTTTTGTTTTAACTCTTGCACAGTGATAGGTCTATCAACATAAACTTTACTTTTGAGGTGACCTAACGAAAAAAAGTCCAGTGGGGTGAGGTCGGGGGACCTAGCCGGCCAATTTAGATCTCCAAAGCGGGAGATGACCTTTTCCGGGAATAATTCTCTAATGAGTTCCATAGACGCCCGGGCTGTATGTGTGGTGGCCCCATCCTGCTGAAAATATGGTATCCCGATTGAAGCTATCAAATTTTTGTAGAAGCTGAGGTACCAATAATCCCGAAGCATCGCACAATAACAATCTCTATTTACAGTATGGGCTACGCCGCGTCGGTTCTCAAAAAAGTACTAATAATTCCTGAGGCCGACATTGCAGACCACACAGTTACCTTTGAGGCTCAAATTTTAAAAGAAAAAAATGTGTTAGTAGAAAGTTATAGTCATTTGAATTTTTTTTTAATTATATTTTAGGTTTAAAAAAATTCAAATGACTATAACTTAATACAAACACATTTTCTTTATCTTAAAATTTAAAAATTCTCGACAAACTGATGTAAAATTTGTTTAGAAAAAATAATAAATAAAATACCTAAACGTGTTCATTTTTTCCCTGGGTAGGCAATGCAAAAATTCAACTTTTTTCGCAAATTACAAAATGTTTTTTCTTTATCAAAACATTCCCAGTGGGCTCACTATTAAAACCCCTAAATTGGGTACGGTTCCTGTAAGTAGGAACAGAGATATACAACTTTGAAATTTCACTGCACGCCGCTGCTTCTGACTCATTTTATGACTGATATACGATCGTTTGCGAGGAGGATAGATAAATCATTAAAACATAATTTTGGATTCTTCTTAGTTCGTTTAAGTTTGCCATTTGATTTTCGTTTTGGTATTTTTACGTTTTGATGTATGTTTTAAATAAAACTATTTGCTTCATATTATAACTTTTTTGGCCTCACCTCTTTTACTGACCACGGATCGCCACAGCTTTGAGCTATGTAGAGGCTTTTCGTGGTCTTGCCTTGGATCGTCTGGTGCCTAATAGCGACAATTTTGCTCATTAACTGCGCCTGAAAGGTGTAAGTGCGCCTCGTCACCGAACAGAATATTGTTAATTTGGTCGTTTGCCAAAAATTGGTCTATCACTGTTTCAGCGAAAGAACGACGGTTTTTAAAGTCATTTGGGTTCAATTCTTGCATTATCCGGATCTTGTACGGATGAAGCTTCAAATATCCACGTAAAATCGTGTGTACATATGATTTGTACATTTGCAAAGCTTGTGATGTTTTACGAATTAATACACTTGGATTTCGAATAATCGAGGCACGCACAGCCTCAATACTCTCAGGAGCAGCTACAGTCCTTAGACCACCACGTGGTTTCACATTTGCAGCCGACGATGTTTCTTTAAACCTCCGCCACCCACGATTTCACCAAACTTTTACTTGGTAGTTCCGCCACACGCCTAATATGGAAGTGAGCACAAAACCTTCATCTTGCCACTGTGTAAGAATCGTTATTCTTGATTACTATTAAATAATAGTCTGACGGTGCCAGATCCGGAGAATAGGGCGGGTGGTCAACCAATTCAAAACCAATTTTCTACTGTGCAATCAATGACTTGTGAGCAGGAGCGTTGCCTTGCAAAAAGAGCACACCTTTGACAAGTTTTCCGCGGCATTTTTCTTATGTAATTTAGTTAGCAACTCGGTATAATATACTCCCGTTACACTTCTACCCTGTTCCAAATGATCTATCAGAATTATCCCATCTTGGTCCCAGAAAACTTAAGCAAGAATGTTGCCAGCCAATTTTTGAACACGGAATGTTTTGAATTGTGGAAAAGCAGAATGCTTCCAATCTTTGGATTGTTCTTTAGTCTCTGGGCCATAGTGCTGCCCTCCTTTGTTAAAGCGTCCTAACTACATTTTTTCCATGTTTGGCTTGTACGCATATATTGGTTGTGCGACACCATATTAAACTGTCCTAACTGTAAATTTTGAGCAAGTCAGGACTATTTATTTTTATAAATGCTAAATTGGGCGTTCTAAGTTAGGGAGCATAGATGAATATGGTATCGGACAACCAATATAATGCATGTAAGTCGAAAATGGAAAAAATGAAGTTAGGGTTTTAACTAAGGAGGGCAGTGTGATGGACCCACGTTTCGTCCATAGTAACAAGTCGATCCAAAAAGTTTGAGGAATCTTCTTCAAGATGGTAGCTGATTTCCTTAGACGTTATCAATCGTCTAGCAATGTGTTCAACGAATTTCTATCCAGAAAAGCTGTTATTTTATTGATAGAAGGTGAAATAATTCCACTTCAGTACCTAATTTGACTAGATAATCATATTGCTCAAAATTATCTTTATACACATAAAAAACACTATCGTATATTGAATTGGATACCCATTCACTCAATGACACACTCTATTCCGTATTGCACAATATAAATTTTGTTTATTTCAATGATTTGTTTATCATTGTTAACCAATAGGTTAGGTATAAGATTGCTTAAATATAACAATTATTTGATGCAATGATGCCCTATTCTAAATTTAATACAAAATATATCATTGGTTTCAGTAAAAGTTTATTTGCAAGAATATACAACTTATTTAATCGAAATACTTATTGTTATTGCATAGCTTTTTAGATTTATTTTACTTGCATACTATAAAACACTAAAGTTCACTCCAGTCCACACAGACACTGAAACACTCCAGTCCCCAGAATTGCAAAAGATCTATTATTTTTGGCGTAACTTTAACGCAATAAACAAACAGGCTGCAAGCTTAAACGACTATTAAACGAACAAAATACCAACAGCATAATTTTAAGCTCTCCAAAGGGTATCAGCGTGCAATAGAAATAAAACTTCAGCCAACAATAGAACTCATTGAATTAATACTTTTTATTATTTTTCTAATACCTTGTATGTTTTGTTGGAGTGTTTATTTTAATTAACATGATATACGGATTATTCACTTATAGATTTTTTATTTAAACTGTAGTTCTTGTTCGTTTAATAAAATATATTTTAATTTGATCACACCGCCCACATATTTTTCACCCAATTATATTTGAGCATTCTCCACAAATAATTTAATGTTTTAGCATAAACAATTCTATACTCTAAGGAATAATAGTAATTTATTCGTTTCCAATGGAATTTCTGTAATTGAAAAAATGGTATATAGTTTTCAAATCGAACTGTAATAATAAGTCTATATTTAAAGCAATGTCTTTTTTGGTTATTTCAATGATGTTTTGTTGAAACACTATTAACTTTAATATAATCAAAGTGAGAGTGGCAAGAATAATACTATTATTGAAAATAGCATAGCAGCTTTTTCTGTAATATCAATAATAATTATATTTATATTATTCTCTATTTCAAATTTTTGTATGGTATTAATAAATGATGAACATGATTTGATGATTATAATTTATAAATATTAAGCAAAATTGTATTGCCTGCGGTGTCAAAAATTCTATTTTGGGTAACAACCTGAGGGTAACTGCAACTAGAGTTATGATTTCACAGCAATACTTATACGTAATCAATCAAATGTAATCATGACCAAGCAACTTAAAAAGTGCAACAATAATTAAACTGGCTTCCTTGAAAGATTGAAAAGGTTAAAATAATATTTTCTCATAGGATATAGAAGACAGTAATATTGCTATATTAATTTTAAAATATCTTAAATACTGTCTGGATTTATTAAAAAGAGTTAAGACCTCGTAAAATGGTTTAAATTTATGTACAGGTCATGCATTCTAGTAGCAGCTCTGAGATGCGCGGATGACAGACCAGGAGAGTCGACAGTGTAAGACAGAGCAGAGACATTCAATACTTGATTTCAGCAAAGTACACTCTGCGTAGAAAATAACGCGTATACCTACACTGGTCTTGGAATATTTTTAACAGTAATTAATTGATTATTTTTCTTATTTGCAATCCATAATTAAAATGAGAAATTAAAAATATTGAATATGTTTCATTATTTTCTTCATTAAATTACAAAATCTGGAACAATAGGCATATTTTTGCGATTATCAGGTAACGAGGTGGTTACGAAATTCGTAACCAACCGCGTTTTTGCGTAAATTTTGTGTTCCGGTAACACAATGTGACAACAGCTCAACAGCGCACGTGTTTACCAGGTTACTGTTTTCGTTACCAATGTCCAAGTTGGGTAACGATTGTTGGTAAAGAAATCTGTCAGTACAAATGTCTTAACCAAATAATCATGTTGTAAATCATGACCCAGTTACCTCACATTACCTTTTGCGTTCCTTTACTGTCCGGCTACAAAAGCCTAGAACAACCTACTTCTCTCGCTCATTCATGCCTAAGGTCTCCAGTTTATGGAACAAATAAATTGCTTGCAGATGTTTTCTCTTTCCCTCACAACCTTAAATCCCCTGTCAATAAACTACATTTCCCTTATTTTCAGACGCCCACGGTACGCTAGTATTTAGGCTTGAAATCTACGTGGGATGTCTCAGATAAAATAACGGTAAAATATTCGCAATGTTACTATTACATTCAACGGACATTCCTTATTCTAATGGCTATAATCTCTCGTCGCGTCTCATAAGACAATGTAAATTTTTTGAATAAAATTTTCGCTTTCCATTTTTTTTAATCTGTTTATTCAGGTGATCCTCGTATCTGAATTTTTTTTAACAACGGTTGTTGAGAATACTGTTTTTGAGTGTTTTAACTAAATATATTTTAAAAAAGGAGAAAAAGGTGAGCAAACCTAAACAAACCTGCACCAGATTCGCCTTTTTCAGGTTTAGGTACTCACCTTTCCGATGGTGTCAACGGCGTTCCGATACCTACTTGAATAAATAACGGAGGTATGATGGAAAACCCGAAAAGAGACATGCCAAAAAAAACTTTTTTGCGACAAATTAATAAAAAAAAATAGCAACAAGATATTTTTACAAAGAATTTCACACGTTCATCTCGACACCTTTAGGGACCCATTCCAATTGGTTCCATTTATTGCATAATTTTTTTGCTTATTTCCACTCTCCAGATCTAACTTGCCTCCTATCTAATGTCTAAAAGATATTTTAAATATGGCGTTTACCAAAATAAAATCGTAAAAATTGCAACTCAAGAGTCTATAAGTATTTTTTAAACCTTTCTCAGAGGGCGCTAGCTGCTCAGGACTCTCGCATCAAAATGTGCGTTGGCGAGCTTCGTAGTATATATTTATATACCAACATGCCCCTGGGCCCTTACGTAAGTAGAGTAAGCCTAAATAAGGATGTAGGAAGTATGGTGTAAAAGAGATGTGTAACATTATAAAATCATTTAAGAACATTGTGTTTTTATTATGTTGACTAATCAATAATGTTATATTTTCATGTTTTGTGGGCGTTCGTCAGGTGGGTATTTATATTTTATTATTGCTATTGGGATGTTACTTTTATGCTAAATGTGTTTTGTTTTTGAGAATTTTATAGTAGTGATATTGCCATCTTGTAAACTACTTATTATATAATTTTGTAAAATCGTAAAACCGCTGAAATAAACAAAAACCTGAATTCTTCAAACATATTTATTTACAAAATAATAAAACAACATAATTACATCTTGGCACAAACTAAATCTCTTCAGATTTCTTAAAAGTAGTAGGTAAAGTTGGTAAATTATATATATATATATATATATATATATATATATATATATATATATATATATATATATATATATATATACAGTGACCGGCAAAAAGTTGGACACATATGGGAAAAAATTTTATTATTGGAATATTGAAAAAACTTTTTATGCCGATTGTCTCTGCATGATGGGTAACCTAAAAATTCATTTTGACATTTGTTACGTGATTACTCGTTTGCCGGCAAAATTGAAAAAAATATATATTGTCATGGAAAACTGGTATTAGGTGACAAGATATTGAAAAAAGTTATTAGAAAAAGTGTTTAGATTTTAATTTTATACTCCTTGGCAAAGTCTGGAGCCAAAATTAAAATAAAACTATTTTACATTTTTTGAAAAAAAATATACAATATTAGTTTCATATTCCCATGAATTTAATAAAAATGTGTTAAATGATCGAAAACCAAGGTAATAACCTATTATCTCAACATTTTTGTTATTACTTAAAAGTTTTATTTGATAAAATTTAAAATTTAGCTTTTTTCCATGTACTTGGGTGTGACCAGGCCCTGTATCTGGCAACCATATTTACCATTTATAGTTACTTCTGGAACAGTATGCTTACGAAAGACCGTTTGCTCTAATTTTGAAGAAATTTTAATGTGTCTACCAAAATGGTTGCCAGATACAGGGCCTGGCCACACCCAAGTACATGGAAAAAAGCTAAATTTTAAATTTTATCAAATAAAACTTTTAAGTAATAACAAAAATGTTGAGATAATAGGTTATTACCTTGGTTTTCGATCATTTAACACATTTTTATTAAATTCATGGGAATATGAAACTAATATTGTACATTTTTTTTCAAAAAATGTAAAATATTTTTTTTTTAATTTTGGCTCCAGACTTTGCCAAGGAGTATAAAATTAAAATCTAAACACTTTTTTCTAATATCTTTTTTCAATATCTTGTCACCTAATACCAGTTTTCCATGACAATATATATTTTTTTCAATTTTGCCGGCAAACGAGTAATCACGTAACAAATGTCAAAATGAATTTTTAGGTTACCCATCATGCAGAGACAATCGGCATAAAAAGTTTTTTCAATATTCCAATAATAAAAATTTTTCCCATATGTGTCCAACTTTTTGCCGGTCACTGTATAATACAGTTATGAATGGAAAGCTGTAAATAAAATAAAAAACTTTATTCTATCCAATTTGAATTGAGAATGATGACAGAGCAAACAACTGAATACGGATTAACTAATGCCGAGGCCACACAGAGCGCTATGTACGCTATGTGCTATGTTTGCTATAAATGTATCCTTGCCACACAGACGTAGCAAACATAGCGTACTAGTGTCTGTGTGGCCAGTAACATTTAAAACAATGAAGGCATCGCTAATATAGCAAACATAGCGTAAGTAGCACTCTGTGTGGCCGAGCCATAACCCGATTGGTCAGTTCCATGGACAGTTTACACCAGAACATATTTTAGCAATCACAATATTCATCTTTTGTTTCCTGACAATCACGGAGGAATCAGATTTCTTTATATCCGTCTGGGCGAAAGTGCATTAGAAAAAGACAAATAAAAAAGAATATTCAACTTTTTATCGCACCTTCTTCGCTTGTGAAAGTACTGCTTGGGTACTACTTTGAAAGGTTATCCATCACAATACTACTTTCTTTCCAAATAAAATTCCCAGGAAATCCGATTTCTTTCTAACTTTGTCGTTAAAAGGTGCATTAGTAAAAGACATATAAAATCGATGTTGCTTCCAATGAAAAATAATATGTTAATATTTTATCACCGCTGCCTTTGTTTGTGCAAGTATTTCTGGTTGTCCACTTTGAAAGATTTATTGGAATACTTAGGTACCCGGACGAAGCTTTTGACTTTGGTGAGTTTTATGATTTTATAGCAAGAGATCTCATGTTTTTACTTTTACCGGACACAAACAGCATTTAACAGTGTCAGCATAATTACATCAATCTTCTTATTTTATACTAAACATTGCTTCCTGCCCTTCTAACGAATAATTCGCACTAATAGGATTGGAGAAAAAGTTTTAAAATAAATAAAGAAGAAATAAAGAAAAGTTAGCAAAATTGAGGAAATATTTTGCTTAAAATACACAATTAAAATAATGTGATTTAAAAAAAAATATTCCCCATTCTCCGATATACAGGGTGTCTAAAGTAGGTGATACCACTATTGCTATCTCCGAAACGGTACAAGATACGAGGTCGGTTAAATTAGAGAAACTGTGCCATTTTTAGTCCCAACTCATATTTCGTTTACGAAGTTGCCACATTCTCTGTAGTTTCTTATCGACAGGGGATTTTTTAAAAATAGTCAAAAATGTAATTCTTAAATATCTTGAAAACTAAGTATTATAGTTAGAAAAGAATTGTTTTGACAAAAATCACACGATTTTTTAGCTTTTCTAAAGTAACGTTATTGTTTTGTTTATATCATTTGTTTTTATTGAGTTACTGATACTAACCTGTTTTTTTCAAATACGGACCTGAACTTTTTGCTGCATTTTTTAGGAAAGAATACTTCATACTCTTTACATGTGTATCACTTGATTATGTTTTTCGACGTTTTGGGAAGAATAGCATCATCAGGATATTCTACCAGTACGGTCCTGGCATTTTTCAAGCAAATGCGCCATTTCACAACGACAAAAACCACAAACCATAGCGATAGGTTGTGAATTGTGCCTTAACATGGAAGATCCCATCCCAGGTTAGAAAATCCTGATGATGTTGCTATTCTTGATCAAAACGTCGGAAAATATTTTCAAGCTATACACAGTTGTAAAGGATATAAATTATTCTTTCAAAAAATGGAGCAAAAAGTCTAGGTCCGTATTTGAAAAAAACAAGTTAGTATCTGTAACTCAATAAAAACAAATGGTATAAACAAAACAATAACGTTACTTTATAGAAGGTAAAAATTCGTGTGATTTTTGTTAAAGCAATTTTTTCTAACTATAATAGTTTTGGAGATATTTAAGAATTAGATTTTTGACTATTTTTCAAAAATCCTCTGTAGATAAGAAAGTGTAGAGAATTTGACAACTCCGTAAACGGAATATGAATAGGGACTAAAAATGGCACATTTTCTCTAATTTAACTGACCTCGTAATCTTTTACCGTTTCGAAGATAGCAATAGTGGTGTCACCTATTTTAGACACCCTGTATTATATAATGCAAAATTGATCTATAATAGAGCCTACCTGCGAAAAGTGACGTTTCTGAGAGTTAAAAGAGGAGATAAAAATTGTTTAATCGAATACAGTTTCTCAGTTTTTAATTGTAAATGTTGAAAGTCAACTCCAGAAGGATAGATACACTTTTTACGGGCACTGTGATTTCAGCTTTAAACTGAATCCAAACGTTTCCAGGGCGCAGCTGTCACTCTTTTCTCAATAACAAGAATAATTCTATGACTCTCTCTTTCCTTAACTTTATATTGGGCCGGTGTTCTTAAAAATTAATTCCCATAATGCCCGGTCCAAGCAATGTGAAGAATCGAACAAATAAGTGCCTTGCGTAATATTTCCGTGGTTATTATTAGCCACTCGCAGATTTATAGAACACGGAAATTTAAGCTAACAACACTTGATATAAACGTTTTATATTTTCACTCTGCAAAAACAACTTATGGGACAGGCATACAGGCTTGAAATATGCCATGTTGAACCTCACTTTTTATTAGTTGTAACGGAGTATGAGAAAGAAAGAAGACAAGAGAGAAAAAATGAGAGAGAGAGAGAGACATAATTGATCTCTCCCTTGTAAAACGGTTTTCTATCATCATTCTCAATTCAAATTGGATAGATCATAATTAACGACAATATGGACTTTGCTTAAAAAGTGATATTTTTTTTCTACCCGAAAATTAAAGTTCACGGTCACAAAGGTCCACGTTTGAGCCCATTTTTAAGGAAACTAAATAAAATCTAGCTTCATCCTTGCCCGTTTTACAGATAAATCTTTGTAAGGGACTCTAAAGGGTGAGTAGTATCCATTTTTCCGATTTTTATTCTATAAGAATTGACGCGAGTTCTAACTTACAATTTTACGTTTTGGAATTTGACGATAATGTTCTTTTAGGGAATACCCAACCCAGCTACCCAATGGTCAAATAACATTAATTACCTAATCCAGTGGCGGTTTTTGAAATTTCAAAGATGTATATATCTGTTCCTACTTACAGGACTCGTACCAAATTTAGGGGTTTTAATAGTTAGCCCACGTGGTAAAGAAAAAAAAAACATTTTGTAATTTGCGAAAAAAGTTGAATTTCTGCTCAGGTTGGGTTGACTATAAAAAAATTGTAACGTTAAATAAAAGTTTGTTAAAAATCAAGGAAAATATTAAAGGTTATTAAATTTTGTTTATAAGAAATATTGAAAAAAAGAAAATGCCCTCTTAAGCACTACCGAGCTCCTGTTCGCTTACAGTAATAAAAACAATAAACTAATGTAGTTTTAATAACTTAATATTTTTACAAACAGAAAAAAGTGTTTAACATATTTTTACAAAGAAATATCAGACTAATTCTACGCAAGCAATTACGGCTGTAAATTAAGACTAGGCCAGTTTCATTAGATTATTGTAACATTACTTTACGAGTAGTGGATACTAAGAAGTAGAATATTATATATATATATATATATATATATATATATATATATATATATATATATATATATATATATGTATATATATACAGCGTGTCTTCGGAAGTTCTTACCATATGGAAAAAATTTTTATTATTGATTTTACGAAAAAAAGTGCCTCTTCATAAAAAGTTCTGCATCGTGCGAAAATAGCATTTCCATTCAAAAATTTGATCTAGTACATACAGGGTGGCTCAAAAATGTAAAAGTCCTAATACAAGTGAAGCTAAAAAGACAAAATCGATATTTAAAGGTAAACTGCCACTGCAAATTTGCTAGAATTAACTTTTTTATGTTAGAAAATTAGATTTGGAACATACAGGAGGTCCCTAAAATAGAAAAAAAAATTTGCCGCCTTTACAAAAAAAAGTACATCTTCATAAAAAGTTCTACATTGTGAAAAAAGAGCATGGATATTCAAAAATTTTATATAGGACATACAGGAGGCAAAATAATATAAATTTAAATTGTGACTTGCAGCTGTTTAAGCCACCCGTATTGTCCTACATCAAGTTTATAAATAACCTCTTTTTTTACAAGGTAGAACTTTTTATGAAGATAAACTTTTTTTGTAAAGTTGATAATAATTTTATTTTTGGGACTCCTGTATGTTCCTAACCTAATTCACTAACATACAAAAAGTTAACTCTAGTACATTTACAGTGGCAGTTTGCCTTTAAATAACAATTTTGTGTCTTTTTAGCTTCACGTGGATTGGAACTTTTACAATTTTGAGCCACCCTGTATGTCCAAGATCAAATTTTGGAATGACGATGCTATTTTCTCATGATGCAGAACTTTTTATAAAGAGGCACTTTTTTTCATAAAATCAATAATAAACTTTTTTGCCATATGGTAAGAACTTCCGAAGACACGCTCTATATATATATATATATATATATATATATATATATATATATATATATATATATATATATATATATATATATATATATATATATATATATATATATATATTTAAAACTTATTTCACTACCATATAAAATTTCAGTCCTTAAGCTGTTTTCATTAATGTCATTTAAATCTTGAAAATAAAGTCACCCAATCAATAGTAAAAGTAGTAGTACACAGGCAGAGTGAGTATGTGTAAAACTTAAAACAAATAAATATTATTAAAACCTTAACACGGACTTGTAGGTACGGCAGGACGGTAGGTACATTTTATATTGGTCCTGTGTAAAAGTTAAAATAGAAAAAATACAATAATTAATTTTAAAACATTCCAATAATTACAGCTATTTCACAGACTAAGTGACAATTCTCTGGGAAAATCGACGAAAAGGCGTTTAGACTGTGAATTAGCTCATGATTTTTCTGACCACGACTGTACGTTTGATTTCGAATATCGAACGATGCCGCAGGCTACTACTTTAGTGTGATACCTATTAGAAATAAGAAATATTCTTATACAGTGTGTCTACTTAAGTTGGAATCATATGGAAAACTTTTTTATTATTACTTTTACGAAAAAAAGGTATTCTTCATAAAAAGTTCTGCATGGTCTAAAACCTAAAATGCAGCCATCAGATATTAAAATTTTTCAGTCATATACGAGGTTTGTCAGAAAATATGAATTTTGCCCAACAGTAAAGTAACTTTATTTTTGACAATATCGGTAATTGTTATCAAGAAAAGTTTATCAGAATTAAAATCTATGTTCTAATATGCAATTACATCCATCTTCCCTAAAAAATATATATTTTTTTAATTTTTACAAATTTGCAAAATACATGAGATTATGTTATGCATTCATTAATTAAATGCAATGCCAAATTTTTAAAAAACATATTACGAAACGGAAAGGTTATCATGTTTTTAATAAACAAAATAGATATATGTTCAGTATGGGGATTTACACAATAATTAAATTTAGTTTAATTCTATTTTTCAGATAGAATCAATTTGAGAAAAATTTGTAAAAATAAAAAAAAATATTTTTGGAGTAGATGGATGTAATTGCATATTAGAACATAGTTTTTAATTCTGGTAAACTTTCCTTTATAGCAATTACCGATATTGTCAAAAATAAAGGTACTTTACTGTCGAGCAAAATTTATATTTTCTGACAAACCTCGTATATGACTGAAAAATTTTGATATCTGACGGTTGCATTTTAGGTTTTAGACTATGCAGAACTTTTTATGACGAATAGCTTTTTTTCGTAAAACCAATAATAAAAAAGTTTTCCATATGATTCCAACTTAAGTAGACACACTGTATAAAAGAAAATTGCAACTGAAGAAAGCTGAACAAATTGCAAGTGTTTACTCAACAGATAAACTCAACAGATTAAATTCATCGAGTAACTTTGACTATCAAATATATTCATATGATAGTCGAAAATACAATTTCATTAAAAAATGCGAATTTTCGCAAAAATACGGGATAATTAGCTAACATCTTCGGAAAACTGCGGAATGACTGCTGCTAGCGTTACTTGATTAATACCCGTCAACGCCACGCAGCTAAAACGATTTCGTCTAAAAAAATTATGCGAAATTCTTTTTTCTATGCCACTATCGACAAAATTATTGAAAATTTCCAAAAAATCAGTCGTCGATAATAGGTACTTTATTTTAAAAATGGATATTCGCGAATTTGCGTGAACAATAATAAATTCCTGAAAATTTACCATGTCTAACTGCGTATGCCTGAAGAAAAAGGATGTGTTATATTTGTTAATCAAAGCATTTTAGCCTTAATGTTGCAAGCATAATACGAGTAACATCTTTCATCTGTATGATGCATTTTTATTTATAAAAATTGTTACTAAATTAAATGGTCAATTTAACAAAACTTATTTTTCAATAACATTAAGTATATACACACGTTTTTCAATTCCTGCAACGTACAAACTTCACATTTTACATTTGTTAACCTAGTGTTAAAACCAAAGTACGTCATTATCCTGTACATATCAAAGTTAAACTCAATATTAAACCAAATGTCATCATTACTAAATGATTTCCTCATTTTACATCAGCTATCTCTGTTAAACCTGATATTGTGTGTTTTCAGGTAGTCCGGAGCAATTTCTTGCAGCCATTCGCCTTCGATAGTAGTTAAGCTCCTGAGGTAACACTTGGAGGTTTGCACGACTTCCGTAAAAATAACGAAGTGTGGCTGTTGCCCGTGAAGAGTGGAGCTGGGATGGATGAGAGTTACTTGTCTTTTATCAAGCTGTAATCAAGAAATGTAAATTGAATTAACACTGAAAAAGAAAATAAAAGGCCGGTTAAAATTAAAATTCTATAATAATATGAACTTATTTAAATTAGGCATTTTGCGATCTCTTTTTGTTGTAAATGAACAATTACATTTATGATACTTACAGTAATGTATTGTCTATCTCTGTGTAATTCTGCAACATTAATAAATAGCCCACTAACTAGGCATTTTCTCAGCTGATCCATTTGACTTCCGCAAGAAGAACTTTGCAAATCACACTTCTTGCATATTTCCTACAAAAAAGAATGAAATAATCGTTTTCAAAACGATATATTTGAATGGGCGAAGTGGATGGGGTTGTCAATTAGATCTTGGACTCCCCATACTAACCGCAAAAACATAACTTACTGTCATTCAGTCCGAATAGCCATTATTTTTCTTATTAGTATACATATATATATATATATATATATATATATATATATATATATATATATATATATATATATATATATATATATATATATATATATATATATATATATATATATATCTTTTTTATTGTTTCTTTCTTGGGATTAGGTTCATTATAAAAACATTTTTTTTTTTTATTATTTTTTATTAAAAGTCCATTGACGTTTCGACCCCTTTTCGGGTCATTTTCAAAATGTTTTTTTTATTTGGTTTGTTAAAAGACCTTGAAAACTATAAGGTCTTAGAAGGACTAATCTGTTATTTGTTATCAGACACATATGTGTCTGATAACAAATAACAGATTAGTCCTTCTAAGACCTTATAGTTTTCAAGGTCTTTTAACAAACCAAATAAAAAAAACATTTTGAAAATGACCCGAAAAGGGGTCGAAACGTCAATGGACTTTTAATAAAAAATAATAAAAAAAAAAAATGTTTTTATAATGAACCTAATCCCAAGAAAGAAACAATAAAAAAGATATATTATAAATGGTTCAAGAAAAGTAACAAAGTATATATATATATATATATATATATATATATATATATATATATATATATATATATATATATATATATATATATGTACATCGATTTCACACATTGTTGAAAAAATTTAGTATATAAGTAAGGTTAGAATGAGAAAACTGTAGCCAAAGCGGGCAACCCAGGTTCAAAACACAGAGGAGCTAATAACTTTTTCTCGTCCACAACTCGAGGATTAGGAATTATTTTTCAGCGCACAAAATACTTGATTTTACCTGGAGTTGATTTCTGACCTCCCTCACGTACAGAATATTTCTCATATTAATAAAATGCTCGTGGCACCACGACCTCCTGTTACTCGGCCCAACATTGTCGAACTCCCTGTAGACATTTAAAAGGGTTATGTGATCTCCATGTCCCGAATGAAATTTTTGCCTCGCCTGTTGCGCTTGTTCACGCTTGGAGACTGGAGACAGAATAATCGATTCGCTTGAAAGAAGAGCGACGACGGTGATGGCTTCTTCCAAACATCCATATTTTTCTAAAAATAAACCATTTAGTTAATAGGATAAATTATTAATTATTTTTATAAGACAAATTTTTTGGATATTATTTGATATTTGTGTTGTGTCCTTTGTGTAGTAGTGTAGTACTAGTACTTGAGTTTGAGTACTTGTGTTAACAATGGCTTTAACAGCGCAAGAAACTGTTTGCATGTAATTTTAAAAAATCACAGCAAAAATGCAATTTTAGCATTTTGTTTTTTGCGGTGTTTATTTGTAGGTAAATAATTTCGTGGCGCATTATTAAAAAACCTTCCTTTTGCTATTAACACCAAAAACATCGATTTTGTTGTTAGAGCCAGCAAAACGACGAATAATTAAGGTTATTATCAATTACCCAGACTCTTAAAGTAAAGCAAATCAAACCCTAATAACTAAATCCTGATATAAAAAAGTCCATCACCTACCTGCCGACAGAATAATCCTGCTAAACCGCGGATCCAAAGGAAACTTCGCCATTTTCTTTCCTAAAGTCGTCAAAGTAACCGACTCTATATCTGCAATTGCCCCGAGAAGCTTCAACTGCTCGAACGCAGCTTTGATAGAATCCTTAGGGGGACTATCCAAAAAATTAAAATGCAACATATGGACTCCCAAAGCTAAAAGTTGCAGTGCCACCGCATTTAAGTTCGCCCGTTGAATTTCGGGTATTGAACTTTTTTTCATCAGTTCAAACTGGGATCTCGTATATATCCGGTAACAGTACCCTTCAGATTCGCGACCGGCGCGACCGCTGCGTTGCCAAGCTTGTTCTTGAGATATCCTTTGGACTTTGAGAAGCTCTAACCCTGTAGAAGGGTGATAGGTTCTGAAAAAATATTCGTTTTTCTACAATCGTGCGGTACCAGCGGGTTATACTACTTATAGTTTTATCTAGGGAAGCAATATTTACATTATAGTACAAGGTAGTTCAGCAATAAAATTTTTTACATTGCTATACACAAGGTGTTATGAAATTCACTGCATATATTGGAATGGGGTAGTCTAGACTAGGGATGGGCGATAATGGGTTTTACCTATCGATAACCATCGGCAAGGTACCTATCGATAAGTTTTAGTTATCGATATGCCGATACTTATCGATTTATCGATAACTATCGATATATCGATAACTATCGATATATCGATAACTATCGATTTATCGATAACTATCGATATATCGATAACTATCGATTTATCGATAACTATCGATATATCGATAACTATCGATATATCGATAACTATCGATATATCGATAACTATCGATTTATCGATAACTATCGATATATCGATAACTATCGATATATCGATAACTATCGATTTATCGATATATCGATAACTATCGATAACTATCGGTATATCGATAACTATCGATATGTCGATAACTATCGATATATCGATAACTATCGATATATCGATAACTATCGATATATCGATAACTATCGATTTATCGATAACTATCGATATATCGATAACTATCGATATATCGATAACTATCGATAACTATCGATATATCGATAACTATCGATATGTCGATAACTATCGATATATCGATAAATATCGATTTATCGATAACTATCGATATATCGATAACTATCGATATATCGATAACTATCGATTTATCGATATATCGATAACTATCGATATATCGATAACTATCGATATATCGATAACTATCGATATGTCGATAACTATCGATATATCGATAAATATAACTATCGATATATCGATAAATATAAATATCGATATATCGATAAATATCGATAACTCCGATATATCAATAACTATCGATTTTGGTTTGGTTTCGGAGTCGCTAAAATTTGATGGAAGTCACGCTTAAAATACATTTTTGCCGAGCTTATGATGACGTAAAGCTGTAAGAGGCTTA
Source organism: Philopedon plagiatum (assembly GCA_963971165.1). Taxonomy (NCBI): domain Eukaryota; kingdom Metazoa; phylum Arthropoda; class Insecta; order Coleoptera; family Curculionidae; genus Philopedon; species Philopedon plagiatum. Next base: position 142,943,500 of record OZ020189.1, on the reverse strand, counting down.
ATTCTTAAAGATAACTTTTATTTAAAAAATAATCTTTTTCCTTTGGACAAGGAGGTACCTAACTAAAATTAAGATACCATGGACTATTCCTAAGCCAGCGAAAAATGAATAAAATTTGCGTAGGTGTATTTAAAGAGTTTCACCACGTACTATCAGCAAGTATAACCTATCGATATATCGATAACTATCCATATATCGAGTAATATCGATATATCGATGGTTATCGATATACCGATAGTTATCGATAACTATCGATATATCGATAACTATCGATATATCGATAACTATCGATATATCGATAGTTATCGATATATCGGCAGTTATCGATAATTATCGATATATCGATAGTTATCGATATATCGATAGTTATCGATATATCGATAGTTATCGATATATCGATAGTTATCGATATATCGATAGTTGTCGATATATCGATAGTTATCGATATATCGATATATCGATAGTTATCGATATATCGATAGTTATCGATATATCGATAGTTATCGATATATCGATAGTTATCGATATATCGATAGTTATCGACATATCGATATTTTTTAAAACATTTATCGATTGTCGATATATCGATAGTTATCGATAACTATCGATATATCGAAAAAAATTCCCATCCCTAGTCTAGACACTCAATACTTTTTTTTTTGTTTAATTGAACTGTAAAATTTTCTCTAACACCCGAAAACCAGACTATACGCATACGCCCGCCCGCTACTGCTACGTTGCCAAAATTTTATTCAGATTTTTAACAGATTTTGGTCACTAATAGAATAGTGTTCTACAATAAACCACTATGTTCCAATGTAACAAAAATCGGTAATTATTCGAATTAATGCAAACAGCGAATTTTTTCATGAAATTTTGCACAGACCCTAATTTTGGGTCGTAGAACACGAATCCGAAGTCAGTTTTTGGCGGTCTCGTATGGTTTTTCCAAAAAAAAAATTTTAACTGTTAGGTTAGGTTTTTCAATGAAATTCCTTAAATTTCGGCACTTTTACTTAAACACATCTATAAAAGTCATTACACACTATTTTTCTTGACCATATTTAGGCAAATTTATGTAAAAACACATTAAAAAAACAGAGGAAATATCAAAAAACTGAAAGAAAATAAACACGCAGCCCGAGGAACACATTCTCGAAATTTCTGATGGAAAGACCAAATTTACAAATCGTTTTTCCCACAAATTTTAAAAATTTTAACCCAAGCAAACCTGAGCAAAAAGGTGGTCAGGTTTGCTCAGTTTTGATTGATATAGATACATATATATCTATATCAATGAAAACTGAGCAAACCTGACCACCTTTTTGCTCAGGTTTGCTTGGGTTGGGTATACACCTTTTTGTTCAGATATGGTTGCATGCATCAGCATGCAGGTGTTGGATTACTGATCAATAGGATTTTGGTTAGGTCTGATGTAGGTTAAAATTTAAAAATGTTGTTGACTAAGTTGGACAGAATAGTAACTTTATTTTGTTATGGTTAGCTTTTTTATTATTCCTAATTTACAACTTTTTCATGAAAAATAAGTAAACCTGGCAACGCCGGACAGTTGACAGCTGGGAAAATAATGGCGGCTGGTAGCGAGATAAAATGGAATTTTCAATAGGAAAAAGGCAATTTTCTTAGCTATTTTTGTCTAAATTTGGTGTTTTGTGTGACGGAAAAAAAAATAAAAATTATAAGTTTACAGATATGTTTAAGGGAAAGTGTCAAAACTTAAAGGAATCTATAAAAAAAGGCAACCTAAAAGTTAAAAAAAAATTTTTGGAAAAACCATTCGAGACCGCCAAAAACTGACTTCGGATTCGTGTTCTACGACCCAAAATTAGGGTCTGTGCAAAATTACATGAAAAAATTCGCTGTTTGCATTAATCCGAATAATTACCCAAAAATCTGACAATGCTTTTAATTCTTTGGGTATTTTTAATAATTTACAATTGCCAAAAAGACATTATCCTTTAAAAAATTACTTACATGAAATCCGATATTACTTTCCTACGTATTTAAAAAAGTATTAGGTACAGGATGTATTTTTGCACAAAACGTAATTTCTATATACAGTATGGGTTCCTTTTTTACTATCCTACACCTCTTAATATTTTCGACAAAACTAAATTCAAATCGGAGTTCAAAACATAAACTTCGTGCTTTCAGCGACGATTTAAAATTTGAACGCATCACATAAAAACAGTAAAAACACTAATTCATTACTTATTTTTAGGTTTCTTCTGTTGGTACTTACTATTATTAATATTGGCCATTTGCATAAAAAAACTGTTTTCGTCACTACTATAACTCCAATATTTATTACTGTGAAAAATTAATGACCTTTACTAAACGTCTTGGAAAACCAGATGAAAAATACATGTTATCTGCTCTTGCTTTCCTGTCCCCATCTTTTTTTTTCCTATCGCATTGATGGGATTATTTGACAGGCCCGTAATCAGTCGCACTGTTTACGATAATAAGGCATGTGCCTCTTAATGATTCTGAGCCAAGCATGAAAGCTATCAGGGAGATTTTGCAAGAAGAAATTGCAAACATGCTAACCCATAACAGATAAAATTTAGAGTGGTATTTTAATCACAGTTTTCACCTCATTTGCTAAATGAATTTTTATAAGCCTACCAAAGATGAGGAAGACTTTGAAAATTATTTTAATTTTTAGGGTTGTTATAGATCATGTGATAGAAACTAGGGATGTCGCGAATATTCGGTCTATCCGGCCGGAGCCGGATATCCGGCCGGTTGGGCCGGATATCTGGTTTGGCCGGATAATTAAATATTCGACCGAATATCCGATGTATTTTATTGTATGGAGACGGTTTATTATTATTATAAATTATAATAAAAAATAATTATGTTGCATGGAAAACTAATGATTTTTTATTTTAAAATAAACAACATACAACACGAAAACCTTAGGTAAGTTTAGATAAAAATAAAAACTAAAACCTAATAATACTGAAAACTAGTACTAGTACTAGTAAATTTATGTAACGAAAATACGAACTTAAATTTTTAATATTTAAAATTATCTAATGGAAGATTGTGGTGCAAGTAAATTAACATTTCGCCATTTTCGGAGGAAAGCCGATTCCGCTTTTCTTCAAACACATTGCCTGCCTCCGAAAAAAGACGTTCGCTAAAAATTGTGGATGCGGGTGCTGACAAGTATTTGAAAGCATACTCCGATAAGATGGGAAAATTTTTATTTTCGCCTTTCCACCATGTATATGGAGAAGCAGTTCTTTCGATTAATGGCAAATTCAAATAAGACTGAACCTCGGCCTCTATAGTCTTAGGCACCCGCCCGTCATTTCGGGGATTCCCGCGAATGTTTTCAACTTTGCACGCTTGACGGCGTCGGCGCACGGTTGCTGCAGGTCATCGGTCTGCATTACACACATGGCGACTCGATTTACATAGCTACAAACTTTAATTCAATTCGTCCTTTTAAACTGTTGGATATTCGGCCGCATATCCGGATCCGGCGGTTAGCGTTTGGCCGAATATCCGGTTTGGCCGGATAGTAAAAACTACTATTCGCGACATCCCTAATAGAAACACCGTTTTAAATTTTATCATTTGTGGGTTAGCAGGTTTGCAATTTCTAGTTGCAAAATCTCACTATTATCTCGACACAAATAACCTCCTTTCTCTTATGCAACAAAAATTAATACCTGTTATTATGGGTTGCCTATACTTTGTCACGAATGCCAATGTGTAAATCTTCGCGTACCCTAAAAGTGTTGTGCTTTTTAATAAATAAGTAAATTTTTAGCTTTTAGGTTTTCAATAGTGCTGATAGTAAAAAATATTGGGGATTCTTTTAAACATTGTATTTAATTAATTTGTTGAAACTTTTTTTCATTAATGGCTATACCTACTGTTTTGTTGGTATTATATAAGTGTGTTTCTTTCTAGAGGACGCGAATTTTACAGATATTTTACTTTAAAAGTAACAAAAACATTAGTTTTTAGTTTTTTATAGTGCTGGTGGTGACAAAATACCGTGGAATCTTTTAAGTATTGTGTTTAATTCGTTATTGAAACTATTCCTACTGTTAAGTTATTAGTCAAGCGTTGGTTTTGTGAATTAAACTAATGGCTGTACTGTGTTGTCAGTGTCTTTTGGTAGTTAATCAAACATTTTCAAAATAAATGTATTTTAAAGGGATTTTATTAAATTATTTTATTAAATAAACTTCTTGATTTAAAAATTACACAAAAACCAAAACAAAGGTAAAAAAATCCTTACCTTGACTTCACCATCCCACCATCAATAACATACTTAATTCCACTTATCGTAACACTGGTTTCAGCAATATTAGTAGAAATAACAACTTTTCGGGTTCCTGGAAGTGCAGGATTAAAAACATACATTTGTTGCTGACCAGGTTGTGCAGCATATAAAGTACAAACTTTAATCGGAGGGCCTTCAACCTCAGGATCCTTGGACAAGAGGCGAATTTGGTGGGCGCAGGCTTCAATTTCTTCCTGGCCCGTAAGAAATATCAAAACATCATGACTAAAAATTGTTGTTTTTAAAAGAGGAAATTTATGTAGCAATGTCTTGTAGAGATCATTCATATGGTTATTGTATTGTACATACAATGGCATAGAATCAATCAAATTAATAGAAGAAAAATTTGAATGAAAATTTTTCTTCTGTCCAGTGGATATTAAGCTACTTTTTGAAACAACTTACTCTGGTGGCGCTTCTTTGTGAATTTTAAAAAATGTAGCCACACAACTAGTCTGATAGTCATCATGAGGTTTAGTTGTGTAATATATATTTACAGGATAGGTTCGTCCTTCTAGATACACAGCCTGGCAATTGTTGAAATATTTTGAAAAATGATCAACATCCATTGTGGCAGACATGATTACAATCTGCAAACAATTTGTATTTTTTTAAGTGTTTCTATTTAGGTAAATACATTGTAGGAATTGTTCATTGATTGACCATTAATATTATTTGATATACACGAGCGCAAAACCTCTGCAAAATTTCAAGTTTCTATATCCAGTGGTGTGGGCTGTGCGTTGATATGTCGGTCAGTCAATCAGTCAGTTTCTTCTTTTATATATAGAGAATATCCACAGAAAGTTGTTGTTATTACTAAAAATATCGATTTAACTATTTAGACATGACTCAATTATTATTTTGTTTCTTGTTAAAAACATAGCAAAAGTGTTATTTTAATTTGATACTAAAATTTTTTAAATGTTATCTAACGTTTTGTATGTATTTTATATTTTAACTGCTCTGTAAACTTTTTAAAGAGCTTATTAAAGAACTTTATTTTAAACAAATAAATAACCCAAAAAAAAACTTGAGAATATCACAATAAAATAGTAAGTAACAAAAGTAATAAAGATCTGTATCTGTTAGATGTATCTAATGTGTCCCTTTTTAAATTTCATTTTGCTTTTAACACGGGAAACCCGTTTTTTTGGTAAGTGTCTTATTTATTCTGCTTCCTTGTTTATTATTGTTTCCCCTTTTTTTTGTTATTTTACGTGGTGTAAACCTTTTGATAATGATTATTAAAGTATTATGGCAAAGCGTAAAAAAATAAAAAATATTTTCTTATATATACAAATATTATACATATTAGAAAGAAATTTATAATTCATAACTCTCCTTTATATAAAAAGGGCCTAATTGCTACTTATTGTTCCATTTTCCGTAGAGCCCTTACTTTAAGAGGAGGTAGCTTCCGCTCCTCTCTAATTATTTGTGCTTTCTTTACAATACCAAATAGCACATCAGTATGTATTGTCCTTTCATGAGCCTCATCCAATATAACTACAGTATATTCCATTAATAGTCTATCTGCTAGTGCCTCACGAAGCAACATCCCATCAGTCAGAAATTTTATTTTAGTCTTCTTGGAGGTCACATCTTCAAAGCGTACTGTATATCCAACATATTCACCAATATTCATCTGTGATAAAATGCAAACAAAAACCTTAGTAAGTGGGTACATAGGTATTTCTAGAAGTACTTAAGTATAGGTACCTACTAAATTTTCATATTTTTAAAAGATAAGATCAATAATCAAAAATGACTAACTTCAAGTCTTGCTGTACCTAAGCAGCGAGTTGAATTTTCAAATGTCACAATCTAGTTTACTACGAGGGACTACAAGTTGTGGTTAACCCCGTTCTGACTGGTCAGGTTATATGGCGCGCGCAACGTAAACAAATGGATCCTCAAAAATATAAGTGTATGATGCACTAGTAAAAAGTTTATCAGTTTTCTTGCATCAGTAAGGTGGTCCAAAGATCGAGTATCAGCTTAAGGACCAGGAGGTAGTGGGCTCGAGGTCATGCTCGGGTGGACTTTTATATAAAAAAAATTATCATTTAAAAAATTAGATCGGCTCTAAAAGGTGTATTGGAAACAGGTTAGCACTTCCCTCTCATAGAATTTTTTTTTAAATTTTACTGTGGAACTTTCTAAATAGGAAAGTTATAACAGTGGCTATACTGGCAATAATTTGTCTTTAAAAAAATTAGATTGGCTCTAAAAGGTGTATTGGAAACGGATTAGGACTTCATTCCCATAGAACTTTTACTGTGGAACTCTCTAAATAAAAAAGTTATAACAGTGGCAATAAATCCACAAACCTGACCAATTAGAAAGAGGTTGACTAGGACCGTTAGCCACTCGTTTAATTTACTAGGCTGTTAGTATCTGGTTTTAAACTTACCCCATTTCCATTCTCTTGAGCAACTCTCATTGCAACACTAATAGCAGCAACTCTTCTCGGTTGGGTAACGGCAATTTTTCCATTTTCTTGTAATCTTGCCGAGTTAATAAACTGTGGTATTTGTGTTGTTTTACCACTTCCTGTTTCCCCCAAGATAATCAGAGTTTTATGCCTCTTTATTAATTCAAGAAGTTTATTTCTTTTGTCAAATATGGGGAGCTTCCTCCTCTGCTCTTGTATACTTATTCTAGGTTTAATACTGTTGCCATTTATGTTTCCGAAAGTAATCGCTCTTTTAGCGGTCCCGTTAACTCCGTTTTCGTCGAGTTTTATTTTCTTGGCAGGCGAGGGGCCCCCATTTTTATTACTTCCGAAGATAATAGGAGTAGGCTTTAATTTAAGCGATATTTTTGGTGGAGTTGATTTATTACCTACGTTGTATTTTGAATCCATATCGATTTTAAGGTTAGGCAGGAAAATTATAACAAATCACACTAATAACAGCTTTAAAAATGAAATTAGAATTTTATATAAATATTTTGGATAAAAGTGTATCTATCGAATTATTTATATTAGATAAATAATAAACCATTTTACCTTATTTTAAATAAAAACGTGATTCTTAGAACGGCTAGGATTACCGGGAAATCACAAACGTTTTGACAGTTGCAACTAGGCGATTTTCATTAACAATGTCGCTGTTATCACGATCTTGCGCCGTGTGCCCTCGCAACGAAAACCAATATATCGTTTTCGGCCGGCTAGTGGTTCTGTGCTCTGGTTGACATAAAAGTGACAGGAATTTTGACAGCAGCCAGCCTAACAGAGGGCGTGTACCAAGGGTACTAAGTACCCTTGGGCGTGTACCGTTGTCAACTTCGGTTACGGTTTTGTGTGCCGTTAGTATCAATAACCTGAAAGTTGGTAAGGCTGAAAACACGGTCCCTGAAAAATATCTTTGATTAATGTCACCGAAGGAACCAATGCTTCCCCGATGGTTTTCCGGTTTGCAATGTCATTTTGATGTCTATCTTTTGCTTTTTTGTTTAAATTTAAATTTATTTTTTCTCAAATGTTAAAAATCATCTGTTTTAAAATGTTGGAAGCAGGAGGAGAGGTATGTTTTTAGGTTGAGTCGATATCCGTAGAAATAAACAGAAATCTAACTGAAACGACCGATCTGCGTTCTGTAGTAAAACCGGTTCTTTCAGAAACCAGTGTTACCATTGGTTTACCGCATTGTACCGAGTGGTTAACCAGGTTCGACAACGGTACACAGCCGGAGTGTTTCCACGAGATCCCGTTGACCAACCGTGAACGGCCGGGAACTACAAGTCATATGATATCTGCATTGATGGCATAGACAGTGTATGATATCTGCAGTGATGACAGTGACATAGACGTGACACACTGTCCAAGGTAGATCAACGGGATCTCGCGGAAACACGCTGAAAATAAACGAAGTTGAAACACAACTGACACAAGAATATACTTTGACAATAACAGAAAACAGAATTTCTGAGGTTATGTTGTACTCTCACTCCATCGCGTTCAAGTTGCGTTATCCTGATATGCTCGCGCTATGACGTCACGTTATCCAAACTCGCTCCCCTCGCTCTGTCGATAGTCAACCAACTCCCCCACGGAGAAATCCGTACTCACTCAAATTTGCTTGACGTTCGACTCTCCTGTCGAACATCCAGAGCAAATGAAAATAAGGTTATGTTTTTAAAAAAATTGAAACCGCGGTTTTTAAAGACTTTCTGCGATTAAAAGAAGTTTTCCTGTCTATACCTAATTATATTTAACCGTTATATTATAATTTCGTATTAACTACACATTAACTACTACTCTACAAAGTAAAACATCCAAAGATGTCAGATTTTTCAGACCTTTTGCAAGAAGCCGAAAAGCTTACAAATGATTTGGAGGGCACTACAGAGCTGCCAAAGGTGGACAGATCCTTAAAGCAAGTCTTAGAGGCCTCTAATGACTTGTATTCACGAGTTGCACAAACTGGATCTAAAGATATTCAAGCGTAAGAGCTTCAAGTTTTTTCAGTTGATAAAAGATCATTTCTGGTGATGATTCATTTATGCTGTACCTAAATCTTTAACTTTTAGGAACTTACTGTTGGGTTCTAAGGGCATAGACTTGCCGAAAATTGCACAAAAGCTTGAATCAATTAGCACTAAGCGAACTTTTGAACCTATTCAGCCTGTCGATGATTTGGACATTCCAAATAAACTACAAAATGAAATTAGAAATAAGATTTTGGAGGCTTTTGATTCAGGTTATAATGAGGTTTGTAACTAATTTGCTTTTATGATTTCAGTACCTACTTAGTATTTACTGGAATGTATTTTAAATTATAGCATGTAATATCCAACAATACTGAGATTCTTTTTAACATTTGTGTTATGCAGTATTACACAATGTGTACAGTCATCAACACAAGAGCATTGGCTCAAGTTCTTGGAAGGTTCGCGAGGGATTAGAATAATCCCTTCATAATCAAGAATCAAATCAAAAATACTTTATTGTCATAAGAAGAATAATTCCTGTTGACAAAGTTCTATATTATCTGCTAATAATAACAATTTATACAATATACAATAAAAACACAAAAGAAACAACAGACAACGAAACAACTCTGCAAAATATTCAAAACTAAGTTAAACCTATGTAAAAACCCAGAATACTCCAAAACTTTTCCAAGATAAAATGTTTTAAAACAGGACATAGATTATTTATTAATATTAGCACACACAGAGGCAGAGGGGAAAACAAATCAAGCCTTTAGTTAGAGTAATAAGTGCAAATCATAGTTTATATCACAATAGTTTAGGTTTTGATCCCTACTTGTCTACCACAAACAACAGTCTTAATACAATTAATTGTAAAACAAAAGTGGTAAAAAACATGGTAAAAAAATTCGGTCAAGTGCAGGCTACGCTTGCACAATTAGTGTTCCGTGCCATCAGTCCCCCACTTAACCTGAGAAAACCTCAGCCGCCAGATCTCCGCCCATCTGCCGCGCTACCCGCCGCCGTCGGCACCAACGCTGTATCACATCGCGTATGCGCGGAGCCAAATTAAAAATTTTGAAAAATGCGTAAGAACAAAAGTTGTTTCTTAAATCCTGAGAATTATTTTTTATTAAAGAACCTTTTCTGTAAAACCAATGGTTTAGCAGTTATAAGAAAATAAACAATTAAATAGTTTATAACAATTGATCGCGCTAGGATTCTTCAATGCTGATAATTTTCATTCAATCTACACCTAATTCTTACAGTTCATGATTTTTTTCAGATTTTTCAGAGCTATCCTTCTGGTGATAAGGGTGGGGGACAGCAATTTTTAAGTTTTTTTCCAAAAAATCTTTAAAAAAATGCAGAAACAATACATCATATATATTGTTGAATTCGTGCTTCAATATTCATCAGCATGCATTAATTTGATACCCTACACAATGCCCTTGAAAATTTTTTTCCATGCCCCACTTTACCCCCTGAAATTAACCCCCAGAATCACAATTTAACTTTTTATAGTTTCCGTCTATAATTGGGCTACCACACTTTGTCTCTGTGCTAAATTTCAAATTTTTACATAGAATAGTTTCAGAGAAAATCGCGTGTGACAGACAGACAGACGGACGGACGGACACCGAGGTGATTCTATAAGTGTTCCGTTTCACGGAAAACTAAAAACAACCACAACAATGCGGAAATATACAGGCCCATCGGCAAGGTCACTGTAGTGGGTCACTGAAAAACTCCCACCCACTGACCAAAAACCACTTGGTCGCCCCCTAAACTTCCTCTCACATTGCTGCCGTATTCCAAGAGGAAGATGATTGAAAACCCTCTTGACTCCATCAATTATAGATTTTGTATTTGCTCCGAGTCAGGAATAGGCAAGCTAAGAAAATATGATTGAAGCGTACTGTGTTGAGAAGCTGTGCGAATTTCACCCTTATGCTTCTTGTATACAATGCAAACCGAGGGGTAAGTCGCTGAGGTATTTTATTGTATAAGGTGAGGGAATTTAATTCTTTTTTGGATATTTTTTAAAGAAAGGGGTATTTTTGGGAATTTAAGGGTACTTCAGGGGAATTTAAGATAGGGTATTTGATGGGAATTTACTGGAAATTGATTAGATTCAGGGAACACTTAGGGGGTTAGGGCGAACCCCCTAATTGTGATTGGCTCCTTAATGAATCGAAGACCCTAAACTTAAATTTCTCTCTAAGACTCTTAAATCCCAATATAAGAACAGATAATATAGTTAAATTCCTTGGTATTTTTCTTGATCCCAGTTTGACCTGGTCGGAGCATGTCACCCAGCTGAGTAAAAAACTATCTAAGATACCTAACCTATTTAATCAGAAATCTTGCAAGGAGTGTATCATTGGAGGTATTATTGACAGCTTACCATGGGTATTTTGGATCTAACATGCTGTATGGAATCCTCATTTGGGGCCATTCAGCCCATTCTACTAGGATTTTTGGGCTTCAGCGTAGATACGTACGCGCCATGGTGGGGCTTGGGTATCATGAGTGCTGTCGTAGCCAATTCAGAGAGCTTGGTTTACTGACCTTTCTTTCTTCAGCATACATTCTGCAATGTCTATGCTACACTAAACAGCATATGCAGTGTTTTGAACCTCAATGTGTGGTGACACATTGAGGTTCACAGTTATGACACACACCATAATAATAATATCATACCCAACTTTCACAGGAGCCACTGACTACTACTGTGTCTTTTTTTTAATGTCCTACCACCTCCCATAAGAGAGTTGGAGGAAAGAATATTTCTGGAAAGAATGAGGCGGTTTCTGGTTATGAGCTCATTTTATTCCTTTGAGGAGTATCTCAATTTCAATTTAAATAGATTATTTTAATAAAAAAAATGTGCAAATGTTGAAAGTAATTAGATGAAATATCTTAATTGAAAGTATATTATGCTTTTAATGTAAATTTTTAATCTGTTTTATAACTAGAATGTGTTGTGAACAGTTTATTATTTTTTGACTTGTAAAAGCACAATTAAGTACCGATAAAAGCTTACTTACTTACTTACTATTATAATATTAAAAGTTAAACCAATGCTCTTGTAATAATTGTACGCATATTTCGACATTTTGGGATATAAAACTTGTTTGTAAATTTTGATATTTTATGTATTAGATGCTAAAATCTACTTATGAAAATGTTTGGGAACACCAAGCAGCAGAGTGGAAACAGCAAAAGAGAAAAATCCTGAATGCACTAGGTGGAAAATCAGGGTTACCAATTGAAATTGGCAAGCATCAAAGCATTTTAATGGAGAGACCAGTAGCAGCACTGTCACGTATGGGACCCAGCGAAATGATTTATGCCTCAAAAATTATGGAGTATAATAATGATTTAGTTAGAGGTTTACCTAAACCTAATTTAGTTAACGTTTTCTGTGGAATTTCAAATGAGTTTAAAGATACGGTGAGTCAAATTAAATGAAGAACAACAAGTTTTTGTTAATTATGTGTATTTTCAGAAAGTAAAAGATATGTGGGAAATAATAAAGTATATGGTTCAGTTGCCCCCATTTCCACAGTCAGAAGATGCAGTAAGAACTAGAAATAGTAAGCCTGCTGTTGAAGCCTTAGTTGCTCAAGGAAGGAAATATTTAGAAGATAGGTAAAGTACAAAATTTAGATCTAGTTCTTACGTTTAAATAAATGTGATAATTTTGATAGTCTGTGTGTTTTTTTAAAAATTTATATCATAATTACACGAGTATGTATGTTTTTAATCATAAATTACTATTAGTATTATGATTATTATGATTATTATTATTATTATTATTATTAAGTATAACATATTTTAACTAAGTGATGAGTAAGACGGTGCCTGACCATGGGCAGCGGGACCGTAAATAAACTGTTTAAAAGTAAGAGATAATTTACATAATATGTACTAAGAAACACTCGCCCAGTCAATTTGTGTCCAGTGGTTACTACCAAATTTTTTATGGATTCGTCGGTGCAGCTCTGAAGTCTTTTACTGACTATTAAATAGGGAGATGACGTTCCGCGTGGATTTAATATTCGAACTACAACTTTTACCACAGAGTATTTCCTAAATCCGTTGATTCATCGATGATCAGCCACAACTTCGTATTATTTACTTCACGCTGAATTGCATTTTTCAGTTGTTCGCGTCCACGTGGTCAATAATTTCGCAATCTTGCTTCGCATGGCAATTTCCAGTTGAGATTATACAGGGTTCCCCATAATAGACTACTATTTCTAATAGTCAAATAAAAATTTTACAACTTAACAAAATAAACGTTTTATTATATCTAATTACAGCTAACTCTCTGGGATTTGCTATAAGTAATTTGCGTTTTTTAAGTGACCACCACCAACTTTAATACACTTCTCAACGTTAGACAAACATTGATTCATTAGATACATGTTGAAGCAAAACGTGGTCTATTTGCTCGATTTCTTCACGAATTCGGACTTTGAGCTCCTCTATACTTTCTGGGAGCCTTGCAAAAACTTTGACCTTTAGATCTAGAAAGAAATCGGGTGCCCTTAAGTCGGGGGACCTCGAAGGCCAAGAGATTCCAAATCGCGAAATGAGTCGGTCATTAAACATTTCCCGCAGAATTCTCATGGAGTTTGTGGCGGTAAGAGCTGTTGCTCCATCTCGCTGAAATAACAAGGCATTATTTAGTAATCCTCCTATCTAATTCTGGAATGAGAAACGTCTCTAGCATGTTTACGTAGCGCTCGGACGTTACTGTTACAGGACAATTATCTTCATCCTTAAAAAAATATGGACCAATGATACCAAATAATCCTATCTACACCAAACAATAACTTTTGGGTTATGGATGTTTTTTGTAAAGATTTCGCGAGGATTTTCATCTCACCAATATTTAAAATTCGGTTTAGGTATCCATACCATTCAAATAAAAATTTGCTTGCCGATGTAAATTCAAAAATTCTTGAAAAATGGTTAACCTTGCTTCTTTATCTATATTACCAAGATGCTATCCCATATGATATTGGTAAGGGTGGAATTTTAAATCGTTTTGAAGGATTCGATCTAGGCTCCCCTTTTTCTGGACTGTATAAAAAGGGACATTACAAGTACTTGTCAATCTCATCATAATTATCAAATCTAGTATAAATTCGGCATATGGTTTTTGACTCCTTTTTTATATGTATGATTTGCATTATTACCATGTTTTTGGCACTGTGATCATTTCCAACACAATAAGTCCCTCTTGCACACCAAACGCCACACGCGAGACCCGTCATATTTTTGGTCCGGACAAGTTAAAATAAACTTCCGAATATTCTGCGATCGCAGGTGGCTTCTGCAAACGTTTTTTAACCTGTTTCCACCGCCGATGTCGACACATCGCGGTAGTTATAGTTCCGGCGCCTATGGTCTGGTACTATGACTTACGAACCCTAGTAGGCAGGAATACTTAATAAACCGAGTTTTTCAGCATTTTGCTTTAATTATTATTTTTAAGATATAAAACTTTTATGAACAACATTGTCAATGAGAACTTAGCCCAGGCAGGCAGAGGTGGAATTCCTGGCACTTATCCCTTAGTAAGAAGTTTTGTTGGATTAAGACTTCAAGGCGAGTATATGGGGTTAAGAGATGGAAATATTGATGATCGTCCGTTATGGCCAATGGTAGGACATGTTATTAAATCTAGTTGTATAGTATACAAGCGCAAATCACAGGCCTAACAGATTTTAAATCAAAAAATGTACGGTGAAAGTTAGGCGAAACATTGATTACTGAAATGTTCAGCATATAGATTAAAAAAAAAATAGTTTTTGAAAAATGCTATTTTCTATCTTTTCACTTTCAATTTTTTGGAAGCATTATGTTCTCTTTTTACTAAGAATATGTTTTTAACAGCTTTCACTTGTATTTACCTTTGTACCCAAAAATATTTCTTTTCCCTTCCGCGCGATAGCGACGTAAATTTCTTGGAATTCTAGTACGGCGGCAATTATTTTTATAATAGGATGTTTTTTCATCGGCCTTATTGATGCCCTCAACATATTGTAAAAGAACTACATACTAAAGCTGCCCACCGCATTAAATTGTAAATCAGGAAGTTCCGATATAAACCCTCTATCTCTGTGGGCAAACAGTCGCATGCTACTGCACACTTTCGGTATATTACGAACTACCAAATTTACAGCGACGCGATAGAAAAATAGAATCAACAAGTGAGCATGCATACCACACGATGGCAAAGCTAAACTGAATTGCTGCTGTGGCCGAGTTTCCCGCGATGTAATGCCACTGGAGCGTCATTCACTGTGGGCCGCTTTAATAATAATTTTCACATTTTTAAAATTTTAAACATTGTACATTTTAAGGTTTATTATTGTCTGCGGTCTGGTGACCCCTCAGCTGCGATTTACTGTTTGAAGAAGAGTTGTTTGTCTGAATATAATGAGATAATTGCAATTTTGGAAGCAAAGTTAAGAAACCCAAACAGTTCTGAAATTGCCAAGTTGGAAGATAATATAAGGTTTGTGATAGTTATTATTTTAATTATTTAAAAATGTTTTTATTGTTCCGATTATAATTTTTTGATATTTTTATTTGAAATTAATATTTTTGTTTATTGTATTGAATGTATTCTTGTTTAATAAGTCTTTTAACGCAAGTAGTTAATTTCGAAACATTTTTTTAATGCATTCTTGCTTTTTTATGGTCATCTATATTTTATTTGTTTTTATGCCCTTCCTAAAAGCCCCTTCGCGGCTCCGCTTTAATAAGGAATATGCATCTATTTTTTATTACATAAATCGTTTAAGGAAGTCGTTATAATAATATATTATTTTGAGGAGAGTTTTATTCACCAGTCAAAATCAAGATTTTAACAATAAAATACGGGTATTTTATTGTTTGTTACCTCAGCTACCAGGCGCGGCCCGTGAGTTTTTTTACAGGTGGGTCAAAATTTTATGGGCAACTAGCGGTATCAACGCAACAAGCAAAATACACTTTTTTAATTAAGAAAGGTTTTTTAATAATTTGCCAAGAAATTATTTACCTACAAATAAAGACTGCAAAAATCATAAAATAGGTACTGCAGAATATTGAACATTACTACTCTAGATGTTTATGGATTTTTTCTATGTGTTTTAATACTCTAGATTAGTAGATTTTAGCGGCTTCCGTTTTGATAAGTTTAGCATCTCCTCAATAGATGTCGCGCCTTGTACTAAAAGCCCAGAATATAATCAGAACAAAATTCTGAGCTAAAAGTATGATTATTCGTAAAATAAAATTGGGAACGCTGCCGAAACTCCGTTTTCTTTAATAAATACAATGCTGGCAACTAGACATAGTAATACGATATTTGTCTACGCACGTGCAGGCTGTAAGCTGTAGTAAATATGAGATTGCCAACAATTTTAAAAATACTTTATCGAGGAACAACTTGTTGCCAATACACCTTTTAGAGCCGATCTAATTTTTTAAATAACAAAAAATAAAAAAAAAGTGCTTGCCCCAATACAGATTCGAACCCTCGACCTTCTGATCATCTCGCTGAGGTTATTCCTCTGGACTACGCTGGTTATGTAAGAAAATTGGTCCGATACCGTTAAATTTGATGCCTAGCGCTGGCCTGACAGAAATCGTATTTATATTTTTTTTATGTTTAACCGCTAATTAATATTATTAATACAATGCATACACAATGCGCATATTAGGTACCTAATTAGTTTTTCTTTTTCCGAACCAAATGTTTTGAAATAGTATATTTTAGGGGGCGGTTTGAGAGTATGTCCATAGTGGGAGTGGCCAGATATTATTGGTGGGCCGTCGACCAATTGTGTCTCTATTTAACTTCCTAAAGCGCGTATGTCTGTTTCTCTCTTAGTTTTAATGAATTTATATCGTCAATATAAACCTATAAGATCAATTTAAAATATGACCCAGCCCGGAGCAAGCTTGGATATCCTTTGACGATGGCTTGGCTTATTTCTTGGGGAGATTTCGCATGGAACTTTGACACAAAAGATTCTTTTGTGGTTTTAAAAAAATAAAAAGTAAATTGTTAGGTAGATCATTAAAAATTTTAGGTGGGTCATTGACCAAATGACCTTATGGATGGGCCGCACCTGTCAGCTACATTCATTGTTGAAAAAAATTATCGCGGCAACCATCCGACGAAGACACTGTGTGTTGAAACAATAAATTATTGTCGGGTTTTAAGAATAAAAATTTAGTGAAGATTTAAACACGTTTGTTGTTATTTTTAAATAGTTTTATAATGGATCTTCAAGAGTAAAGGCTACATGAATTCAATAAAATAATATTTTTTTGACAAAATTTACTACTGTCATAAAAGAATTTTGGGTATAATTTTATAATACTGTGTGGTTGTACTCAATTAGTGATAAAATAGTTAAGCTCTAGTGCGACCACCGTGTTGCGTTTTGATTTTTAACCTTTGTTTAAATTCAGAAAGTTTAAGCTGGTAACGTAATGGGTATGTCATAATTCTTTGTGTTAACGGTATAACATAGCCTGTTTCGTTCTGCTTACAATTGATTTCAACCTAACTTCACGAGTGTATCTATGGTTCATATTTTCCCATATTAAGTAAAGAAATTGCTATTAAATTAAAATACACATTTTTAGTAAAATAAGTATTCAGAATTAAAAATACTTTGGATTATTTCCAGTTTTCACTAAAACTGCTAAAAAAATTAGATGTCAAGGTAATATTTAAGTTTGGGTTGGAAGCTTCGGATATGGGGTGGTTTAGGGTTAGGGTATTTTTTAAAATAAAAAAATTGTGCGATTCGCAGGGACAAAAATATTGGGAATGTCTGTAGACTACCCCATAGGTCACCCATTCCATTATATTAAAGCATTTTCATAGGACCCTGCATTATTCCTTGTGCGATATTATTTGCAACATAGATACGATTTTATTTTATTTTAAACTGGACAAATAATTTTTGCATGCTATACACTTTTAGGTTTTCATATAGAAGATTTGTAAGAAATGAAACGGATCCATTTAAGAGAATAATTTGGTCTGTTCTGGGCTGTTGTGATGTTTCCGATGAACATTCTGAAGTGGCTAGAACAGCAGATGATTATTTATGGTTAAAATTAAGTTTGGTTCGAGTTGATTATAATAAGGATGACTATATTAAATATAATGATTTACAGGTTGGTTAATTATTTTTATTGTTAAAGCCTGCAGCGTTTAATAATGCAATTATTATGCAATGATGCAGTTATTGCAATTCCTTTACATTTACTTTCTCAAACCGATTTATTTAGATATTATACAGTGACCGGCAAAAAGTTGGACACATATGGGAAAAATTTTTATTATTGGAATATTGAAAAAACTTTTTATGCCGATTGTCTCTGCATGATGGGTAACCTAAAAATTCATTTTGACATTTGTTACATGATTACTCGTTTGCCGGCAAAATTGAAAAAAATATATATTGTCATGGAAAACTGGTATTAGGTGACAAGATATTGAAAAAAGTTATTAGAAAAAAGTGTTTACATTTTAATTTTATACTCCTTGGCAAAGTCTGGTGCCAAAATTTAAAAAAAAAATATTTTACATTTTTTGAAAAAAAAATGTACAATATTAGTTTCATATTCCCATGAATTTAATAAAAATGTGTTAAATGATCGAAAACCAAGGTAATAACCTATTATCTCAACATTTTTGTTATTACTTAAAAGTTTTATTTGATAAAATTTAAAATTTAGCTTTTTTCCATGTACTTGGGTGTGGCCAGGCCCTGTATCTGGCAACCATATTTACCATTTATAGTTACTTCTGGAACAATATGCTTACGAAAGACCGTTTGCTCTAATTTTGAAGAAATTTTAACGTGTCTACCAAAATGGTTGCCAGATACAGGGCTTGGCCACACCCAAGTACATGGAAAAAAGCTAAAATTTAAATTTTATCAAATAAAACTTTTAAGTAATAACAAAAATGTTGAGATAATAGGTTATTACCTTGGTTTTCGATCATTTAACACATTTTTATTAAATTCATGGGAATATGAAACTAATATTGTACATTTTTTTTTCAAAAAATGTAAAATATTTTTTTTTTTATTTTGGCTCCAGGCTTTGCCAAGGGGTATAAAATTAAAATCTAAACACTTTTTTCTAATAACTTTTTTCAATATCTTGTCACCTAATACCAGTTTTCCATGACAATATATATTTTTTTCAATTTTGCCGGCAAACGAGTAATCACGTAACAAATGTCAAAATGAATTTTTAGGTTACCCATCATGCAGAGACAATCGGCATAAAAAGTTTTTTCAATATTCCAATAATAAAAATTTTTCCCATATGTGTCCAACTTTTTGCCGGTCACTGTATATATATATATATATATATATATATATATATATATATATATATATATATATATATATATATATATATATATATATATATATACATATATATATATATATATATATATATATATATATATATATATATATATATATATATATATATATATATAATAACGGACACCCTAATATTAGGGTGTCCGTTATTTCCCAAGTTGATTTTTTTTCTTGCGACGCCCCCTAAATTTTTAGTTTATCGTCTAAAAAAAAATGTCAGACCAAAATAAGCCCTTAATATGCAGAATAAACCGTGCCCTTAAGACGATACATTTCCCATTTAAATTACATGGGATTTTGCCACTTTTTACAATTAAATTTTTTTTTCTCGGACAAGATGACTTATAGCAATGAGACATACATATTCTTATAGCAAATTGAACGCTCTACAAAAAAGGTCTCTTATAATTTTTCGATTAATTCACTCCTTCAAAAGTTATTCAAGGTACTAAATGCGACTTAGCGCGCTTGCGTGAATAGAAAATCCGTGTGTTGGCGGGAATGCTTGTACTGTAATTTTGAGTCACTTACTGTATTGAAGGGAAATTTCATGAAAGTATACAAAAATTTATGAAATTCAATAAACATTAGTTGACTGCATGTTATAAATGAATGGTCTCAAAAATGATTCAAACTAGAACCAGCTACCTGTTATGCGGTATATTATTTTCCATGTTTAACATTTTTTTACCCTAATACCATCAGAATTATCTCTTTTGAGAAATAACCTAATAACTTTTATCAAAATTATAATCACTTTGCCGTAAAAGTAAAAAAATCTGAAAATTTACATAGAGTTCAAATTTCACCTTGAATAACTTTTGAAGGAGTGAATTAATCGAAAAATTATAAGAGACCTTTTTTGTAGAGCGTTCAATTTCCTATAAGAACATGTATGTCCCATTACTATAAGTCATCTTGTCCGAGAAAAAAAAATTTAATTGTAAAAAGTGGCAAAATCCCATGTAATTTAAATGGGAAATGTATCGTCTTAAGGGCAAGGTTTATTCTGAATATTAAGGGCTTATTTTGGTCTGACATTTTTTTTTAGACGATAAACTAAAAATTTAGGGGGCGTCGCAAGAAAAAAAAATCAACTTGGGAAATAACGGACATCCTAATATATATATATATATATATATATATATATATATATATATATATATATATATATATATATATATATATATATATATATATATATATATATATATATATATATATATATATCCTGCTATCATTGTTGCGTCCTTGTGTATACCATTTACGGTTATTATTGCGACCACCGCGATATTGATACCGTATACCGGACTCAACAAAGTCATCCTATGTTTTTAGAATTTCCCGCGCTTTTTGGTTGGCCAAAAGATGTTATTACTTACGGCTGCGCCATGACCTTGGTATACGTGTCTTTAGCTTTGCGCCATCTATCAGGATTTCTGAAATATGACAAGATCTTTAAAAATTTGCCGGATGCAATAACATGATTAGTTTGTAAGAGAATGTATTATTTTAGTTCAGCAAAAATTCACTAGAGGTATTACTAAATACACACATATGTATACTTTTTAACACTTTCCTAATCTTATTGCAACCGACATTTGGCAACGTAGCATCTATTTATAGAATAGTTTAATAACCTTGAAGTTTATTTTTAGAATCATTTTTATGTTTTATTCGTACTTTGTTTGGTGCAATCGCATAACTTGCGTGGTGATTTATTGCGTCCGATTAACAATGTACGGGATTTCCCGAAGTATGAAAATTTTCAATTTGTGTAAAAAGGCAAATGCTATATTAGGTATGTATTATAATGCTTTAAATAGGTACCAACCATACGCTTTAGAAAGTGTACTCTTTCTAAGCTAAATGTACTCTTACTTTTCTAATATTACAAAAAAAGGTACTCTTTTCAGTAAATAGTAACTTTTACCCAATTCCGGATTAGGGGGTCCCGGGGCGTAAAATCCGGGGCTATAATCCCCTTAGCCCCCCTTAATCCAGGGCTGCTTTTAACACGTGACAATGTTATTTATGTGTGCACTCAGGGAGTTTGGTAATGGTTTAGCAAGGCTTTGGTTAATTAACAATTTTCAAGATTTTAAGTATGTTATTGAGGTCTCCCCCTGCCCCAATGCTAGATTTCTGGATAGGTCCTATTCCTTTTGGAGCAAGCTAAGTTGGTAACCCTATCTATAACCAAACTATATTAATGGTGATTATTAAAGAACATGGCCATACCAAGTATTGAGCTGTGATTTCGGTAAAATTTTCTGAATTTTTCCTTGGTTTTAAGGCCAATATGGCGGACGCCTTAAGATGGCGGATTATCTTTTTCTTTACAACCCCCTTGACATGGGTATCAAATGAAAGGGTTTGACGAGTAAAATACGATAAGCTACATTAGTCGAGGCAATGAAGCACTAAAACAGCCAAAATCTCTGAATTTTTTGCACTAAGACGGATCGGAATGCGGTTTTTTGCATTCGCTTCCAAAAATTATTTGTGAAAGATGTATCTACTTTGTATCTTATACAAACCGGAAATTGCATTGCTGCAGCCAAAAATGCATTCAAAAAATGCATTTTTTTAAGTCGCTTTAAGAAGATTAAATAACTTTGTTAATAAGACTCAGAATTGGCTCAAACCGGCTTCCCGGGGGTTTTCGAGGTCGCTGATCACGATTATGATTCAAATTGACCCACAGCCGACCTGGAGCTCAGGATCGCTGATGAACGTCATCTCCGTGGGCCTCTCCCAAAATTCACGCGGGGAAGGAGAGAAACTCGGCGCCCGGGGTTTTTTTGGGTTGCTGACGTCAAATATGGCATTGGCGAACACCCCCGGACACCTGGTGCGCCGGAACCTGGACGTGGACATCATCCCCGAGAGTTTTCCTGACAAGATCGCAAAAAACAAACCGAAAATCGTTGTGTGGGCGTTTTTTGGGGCGCTGAATCCAAAGTTCACGTCGGAAACGACCCCCCGAACACCTGGTGCACCGGAACCTGGGCCTGACGTCATCTCCGAGGGTTTTCCAGACATGGTCGCTAAAGACAAACCGAAAATCGTTATGGGTTTTTTTTTGGACGCTGAATCCAAATTTCTCATCGAAAACGACCCCCCCCCCCCGCCACCTGGTGCACCGGAACCTGGACGCGGACGTCATCTCCGAGGGTTTTCCAGACACGATCGCAAAAAACTAAACGAAAATCGTCTCATAATTTAACACATTCATTAATGTGCAATTCTCGCCTGGTCCCCCTCCCCATAACGATTTTCGGTTTGTCTTTAGCGATCGTGTCTGGAAAACCCTCGGAGATGACGTCCGCGTCCAGATTCCGGTGCACCAGGTGTTCGGGGGGTGGTTTTCGATTTGAAATTTGGATTCAGCGCCCCAAAAAACGCCCACACAATGATTTTCGGTTTGTTTTTTGCGATCTTGTCAGGAAAACTCTCGGGGATGACGTCCACGTCCAGGTTCCGGCGCACCAGGTGTCCGGGGGGTGTTCGCCGATGCCATATTTGACTTCAGCAACCCAAAAAAACCCCGGGCGCCGAGTTTCTCTCCTTCCCCGCGTGAATTTTGGGAGAGTCGCACGGAGATGACGTTCATCAGCGATTCTGAGCTCCAGGTCGGCTGTGGGTCAATTTGAAAATCATAATCATGATCAGCGACTTCGAAAACCCCCGGGAACCGGTTCGAGCCAATTCTGAGTCTTATTAACAAAGTTATTTAATTTTCTTAAAGCGACTTCAAAAAATGCATTTTTTGAATGCAATTTTGATTGCAGCAATGCAATTTCCGGTTTGTATAAGATACAAAGTAGATACATTTTTTACAAATAATTTTTGGAAGCGAATGCACAAAACCGCATTCCGTTTCGTCTTAGTGCAAAAAATTCCGAGGTTGAGTGCTTCATTGCCTCGACTACCTGGTGTCGTTCTAAACCCAATATGACGGACGTTCTAAGATAGCGGATTACCTTTTTTTCGCAACCCCCTTGTCATGGGTATCAAATAAAAGGGTTTGGCGAGTAGAATACGATAAGCTACGTAACGTCATTCTAAGTCCAATATGGCGGACGCCCTAAGATGGGTGATTACCCTTTTCTTTACTATCCCCTTGACATGGGTATCAAATGAAAGAGTTTGACGAGTAGAATACGATAAGTTACGTGTAAACAAATTATGAAAATAAACAAGAATTAATAAGACTAAAAAAAGTAGGATAAAAATTTTAAAAAAATAATATAAAAACAATGTTTTTTTAGTGCAATTTGGTTTTAAAAGAAAACCATCGTTTTCATATAAAAAAAATATTTTACATTTTTTATGAGTTCCTGAACCAGTAGTTATGCTGTTTGTATCGTGCAGAAAAAAAGTTTCTTTAAACAATGCAGGTGTCTGGGTGCGATAAACCCTTTTTTTAAATGTCTGTCTGTTAGTATGTTTGTCAGTCTTTCTGTTTCGCTACGATATATACCATAGTAAGTGTTATTGCGCAGGTCTGAAAGAAGTTTAGTAAGTTTTTAAGTTTCTTAAGAGTAAATATGGGTTGAATTAAAAAATACCTTTTGGGGGTAATACAAACATTTTCCGAAATTCAAGGAGTTGGAGCAGGGACGAACTAAACAACATACTTCTTTAAGGAAAATAAAAAAATTATTATAAACTTATGAAAGCCCAAAAATGTAAAATGAGACATTTTTGGCATTTTCAATTTTTAGACAATGATTTTATATTCTCTTACTCTCCGACAAGAAATAGGTTGATTATTTCATTATTGCGCTAACTTCTTGGAATTTGGAGAATATTAACATTAATAAAAAAATAAAATGGTGTATGATCCGTCCAGGAGACTCTTAAAACTCGTTATTCCATTTTCTTTATGTGAAGTATTTTTATCATTTTACGGGCCAGATCCTTCGTCTGGATTTTGTGATAGAGGGCTGTCACCCCCTCCAAATGATTCCAATGATATCCAACCAATGGTAAGCTAATTTGAATTTTTTAAAAAATTATATTTTAGGTTTAAAAAAATTCAAATGACTATAACTTTCTACTAACACATTTGTTTCTCTTAAAATTTAAAAATTGTCGACAAAATGAAGTAAAATTTGTTTAGAAAAAATAATAAATAAAATACCTAAACGCGTTCATTTTTTTTCCAGGGTAGGCAATGCAAAAATTCAACTTTTTTCGCAAATTACCAAATGTTTTTTTTCTTCACCAAAACATTTCCGGTTTGCTCACTATTAAAACCCCTAAATTTGGTACGGTTCCTGTAAGTAGGAACAGAGATACACAACTTTGAAATTTCACTGCACGCCGCTGCTAAATTAATTGGTTTTCAAGGCGGTCACTTCCAAAAAATTACAGTTTGAACTTTGGAACCATGTAAAATTTAAACCGTTTGACTGACTACAGCTTTTCGCGAACCATCAGGTAAAAAAAATATTTTTATAACGAGATTGTTATTTTGTTCCAAAATTTGTCTTTAAAAATATGCAAGGAAAATTCCACCATAGTTGTTACCTGTGTCCGTTCTTTCTCTAACTTCTCTAAACTTTCTCTAAACTTCATTAAGTTTTTGTAAAAGATAAAGGTGTATGATATTAAATTTTTGAAGTAGGTATAAAAAACTACCCTATGGTTTACGATTCACTTTAAAACGTTTCTACAGTGACAGGGAATATTTAAAACAAACTAGTATTTTTTAAATCTGAAACTCACGTTACCTTCAAAAAGGTCCTGGCTCTAATCCGAAAATATATTACAAAATTATTTTAACACAGGTTTCAATTTGATAATGTTTTTTGGGATTAGTTTAGAAAATTCCACTTGAGGTTAGATTTAAAAATACGAGTATATTAAATGTTAATAACCTTTTCCCTAAATTGAATACATATGTTTGAGTTAGCAACAGCGCCGGTCGCAATAAGATGCAATATACACCGAGAAGGAGCTGATAATATACCAAGTATGAACGGATTCAATAACATGCAAAAATGTAAATAAATGTATACTAAAAAGGAAGATTTCTGTAATCTGGGGGGGCGCGTTGAACTCGAAATTTTCATTTCTATAAGCATTCGCATCTTAAATTGACTTAGCTCAATGATTTCTGGTGGACGCAATAAGGATGGATTATAAAATGTCGCAATAATGATAGAAGGATCTATATATATATATATATATATATACCTTTAAATTGCTCCAGCGGTAGGCTCCTTATACCTATTGGTAGTTTATTAAATTTTGTATTTTTAGGGAATCTCGACTTGGCAGAATTGCAATTGTTTTATTACTTTTTATCTTGTAGCAAATGATTCTGGAAGAATATGGAGAAACCCATTACGATGCTTTCAATCAGCCCCATCTGTATTACCAAGTACTAGCACTGACCGGTCAGTTCGAAGCCGCGATTGAATTTTTAGCGAGGATAGAGAGATTCAAAGTGCACGCTGTTCATATGGCGATAGCACTGAATGAGCTGTACCTGTTAGCGGGACCACATGATACGAGTGCACCACTTAGTAAGAAGACCTTTGAAATCCTAAATATGATGTTTGCTTATTTTGCTAAATTTTTAAACTTTGCTAGCTTATACAGCTTATACACCTTAAAGTAAAATCTCTGTAAAATTCACTTCCCTTATTATAAAAAGATTTTTACATTAAACTTGACACACTTATGCAATACTAACTAAACCGTAGGTATAGCCATTAATGAAAAAACATTACACTAACTAAGTAAATACAATGCTTAAAGACTCCACGGTATTTTTTACTATCAGCACTGTTAAAAAACAGAAAAATAAAGGTTTTTTTTTATGACAAACTGACAACTAAAAATGTATTTATTATTTTATTAAAAAGGAAGAAGCAACGCATAAGGTGCAAAACACTTCATAGTCAGATTTTGCAACTAGCAACGTTAACTTATAAACAATAAAATTCAGTGTTGTGTTTCTATTACATGATTTATAAAAAAAAACTAAAAATGAAAAAGAAATCAAAATTTCTGCTAGACTTATCGATTCATTTAGCAAATGAGGTGAACACTCTGATTTAAAAAAATACCACTCTATATATATATATATATATATATATATATATATATATATATATATATATATATATATATATATATATATATTTATCGTTCATGGATTAGCGTATCCGCAATTTATTTTTGCAAAATCTCCGCGCGCGCCTTCGATATTTTGGTCTATCAGCTGATTTGAAGATCAACTTGAGACGGAGGCCATGGACAGCAAGCAAGAGCGAGATAATATGTATTTCGTAGTTGTCAAAAACCATGTGCGGAAGAAGTTCTTTGAGGTCGCTAATTTTTCACATTTTAGTGTTATAATAGTGACAAAAACCGATTTTTTCTTCAAGTAATAATACCGAATGCAGAAACCTACCAAAAAAGTAATGAATGGGTGATTTACCTCTTTTTATATGGTGCCGTCATATTTTGCGTCGGCTGAAAGAACTTTCACGACGTTTGTTTTGAACTTGGTTATAAACAATTATTGTTTGATTTTTAACCTTTTTTGAAAGGCAGCAAGTGTAACCTAGTCGGAAGTATGCTTAGGTTTGCTCTCATTAATAAATAACGTAATAGGTAAGTGACAATAATTCTTTGTGCTACCGGTACAACATAGCCTGTTTCAATCTGGGTACAATTTCAACCGATTTCACGACTGGTCCATATTTTCCATATTAAGTAAAGAAATTGCTACCTATTAAATTAAGATACACGTTTTTGGTAAAATGCGTCTGTGGAATTAAAAATACTTTGGATTATTTTCGGTTTTCACTAAAACTGCACCGGCTGGATCATTTGTATTTTCTTTATAACATTAGAGCCTGTGACGTCAGGCTCTTCAGACTCGCCGGATAAGGACCGGTATTTGGGCATTTTTTAAAATAAAAGAAGTATGCCATTTGAGGGAAAAAGTATTGGGTATGTCTGTAGACTACCCCAGGAGTCACCCATTTAAATATATGCAGTGACTTACAACCCCCTGTATATTAAAACCGATAAATCCTGGTATGAATTCAGACAGGGAAAAATAGTCATAAATGTCGCTTCGCGATAATAAGCTAGATATCGCCCCTCAAAAAAAAATTTAACTACTGCGCACCACTAGTAATAACATGGCCATATAAGGAACAGTGAGCTAGGTTGCTGTGTTGCCAAGTCTCTCAAGAATAATTCTGTGTAACAAGTTTGAAGAAATAATATTTTTGTTATCTTTAAAGAAATAATTCCTACTAAGTCTTCCAAAATTCTCAATTTTAAACAGTTAAAATACTGTAACACAGATAAAACAATCCAGAGAACAGCTGTTGAAACAATGAGTAAAATAATATCGCTCAACTAAACTCCAAGAAATTTTGTTCATACTAATAGCACTATTAAAGGGCTTAAAACTGTTTTCTTTCACTAATTAATTAATATAAAGCAAAAATTTACATGGCATTACTCATCACATCAGTACTCATCCATGATACTAACTTCACTTCTGTCACCTGAACAGCTGACAGCACGTATTCAGCGGACCAGTTAGGTAGAGGCCGGAGGCACGGTGGAGGATTAAAAGGTCAAGTACCTCTGCGCATTTGTATTTAACAGAATAATTTTTTTGACATTTTCAGCTGTAGTCAAAGAAAGATTTTTTTAGCAGAGTTCTGACTCCGTAGTTTTGTAGAGCTCTTTTGGCGCTACTCAGATCTCCGATCAGAACTTTGGAAAACTGATTTTTTATAATTTTCGGCGATATATGATGTAAAAAGTTTTTTTGCAGAACTTCGCGAAATTGCCGGAACTATTGCTAAAAACCATCAAGAACCCTAGAACTCTTTTTTTTCTATCGATTAAGCCAGTCAAAAGCGTGAAGTTGGCGCCTTCGATTGGTTTTTTACAATTTCTCTTAACAGTTATCCGTCTAGAACTCTAGAACTATGTGAATTCTACCGGGAACTTTCGCAAAATGTTTGGTTTTAAAAAAAAGCTGTGCTAACTTTACACAAGTAAGAAATTGCTTAAAAGACGCATTTTAGTAAAAGTCTTCGATATTAAAAATGCTTTGAATTATTCTCGGTTTCACTAAAACTGCTAAAAAAATAAAATGACAAAGTAATATTTAAGTTTGGAAACGCCGCGACTAGAAGCATCGGATATGGGGTGGTTTAGGTATTTTTAAAATAAAAAAATATGTGATTTGGGGGTAAAGTATTGGAAATGTCTGTAGACTGCAGATGAGTCACCCATTCCAATATATTAAACCATTTTCATAGCACCCTGTATATACTTATTTATTTATTCATTTCGTTTTTATTATACTGTAATATTTTTTTCAGTTTTTATTGATCCAGCAGATCCAAAACCAGCAAGGCGTCTTAATTTAGCTCGTCTTATTATGATCTACGTAAGAACATTCGAACTGAATTGCCCTAATGAGGCGCTGCATTACTTCTACCATCTGCGAAATTATAACGATTCAGAAGGTAAATAGTAATAATATGGCAGATCTGTAACTAACTTAAATTAATAATATAATGATCAAAAGATGTTGTGAAAGAAAACATTTTTTTTTTAGGTCAGAGTCTTTTTAAAGTATGTGTAGCCGATCTGGCTATAGAGACCAAAGAATATGAAAGGATCTTGGGTAGAGTCCAGAGAAATGGAATTCGGACTAAGGGATTAGTGGATCAATTTACAAATACAAACATTAGTGCGGACAGTATAGCGCAAATGATCGGTGATAACCTTGTAAAGAAAGGGTTGTGTGAAGAGGCTATTGATATTTATGATATTGCCAATGTAAGTATTAAACAAAACCCATGTGTGTGTGTGTATATATATATATATATATATATATATATATATATATATATATATATATATATATATATATATATATATATATGTATATATATATATATATATATATATATATATATACAGTGACCGGCAAAAAGTTCGCAACATATGGGAAAAATTTTTATTAGGAGAGTATTGGAAAAACTTTTCCGGGGGATCGGTTCTGCATGTCCGATAACCTAAAAATCAATTTTGACATACGTCACGTGACCACTGGTATAGCGTCAAATTAAAAAAAAAATTGTTAATTTACAAAAAGTGAGGTTAGTTGACGAGATATCAAAAAAAGTTATTTGAAAAAATTGCTTAGAATTAAATTCTAGGTCCTTGTGCAAAATTTTAAGATTTTATTTAAAAAAATTGGAAAACTCAATTTTTTTTAAATATTTTTTTATCGATTTACAAATTTCCAGTTTTTTTCGTTTAGATAGCTTGGCTAATGTAAAGCCCATGTATCTGGATGAAAATAAACGAATGTAGTAGTTTTTTCTACAATTGACAGGACAAAATTAAAAAAAACAGGGTTTCGCCAGACGCTAGCTGTTGCAATGATTTGTATCTAGCAGCAGTGTCAAAATTTTAGAGACATTTCAATGAGATTACATTGAGAAAACCTTAATCGTCTTAAATATATCTGAAGTTCGACTTTTTGTAAAGTTAGGGGGATTAAAATAGATAATAAACAAAAAAGTACCTGTTTATTTAATCGAAATTTCATAAACGAAAACCAATGTAAGAAAAACTTAAAAGTAGTCAAATTCTGTACTAACAACATAAAAAATCATTGTTTTTCCTTGGGTGCACAAAATTTAAAACTCAGTATGACCACCATTTCTCTCCATACATACTATTGTTCTCGAGCGCAACTCTCGATTAACATTTCGGAGCATTTTACGATTTATTTGCAATACACAATTTCTAATGACATTCTCTAAATTTTGTATATTCCTAAAGGGTCGATGTTTGTACACAGAGTTCTTTAGGTATCCCCACATAAAGAAATCTAACGGAGTCAGATCTGGTGATCTCGCAGGCCACGGATTTTCAGAAAACCGCCCTATCCACTGGTTTCCAAATTCTTGATCCAGCCATCTCTTCACCTCATTTGTGGAATGAATGCTAGCTCCGTCTTGTTGAAAGTATAAATTTCTTCTTTCGGCTAATGACAAATTGTCTAAAAAGTCAGATATCTCAGTTTGTAGAAATTCTAAATATCGTTCTGAATTTAAATTGTCTCTAAAGAAAAACGGTCCCACTATTCTGAGGTTGAAAATTCCGCACCACACATTAACCTTAAAACTATATTGGTCTTTACTCTGAATTACAAAGTCTGGGTTTTCGGTGGCCCACCATCTACAGTTTTGTGAACTGACGGTTCCGTTAGAGGTAAATGTAGCTTCATCCGAGAAAAGAACGTTCTTTGGGAAATTAAAATCTTCCTCAATCATACCCTGGAACCAGGCACAAAAATCGAAGCGGGCGTCATAATCCCTATCTTTTAATACTTGTACAAATTTAGGTTTGTACGGATGAAATTTGTTTCTTTTTAATATCCTCCGCACAGATCTTTCGTGAATGTTAGTGATCTCCGATATTTGACTAACTGCTAATTGGGGTGTTTCTGTGATCGACAAACACACATCCAGAGAACCTTCGTCACCTGTTACCGGTTTTTCATGGGAAACTTTATACTGATTTTCTACCGATCCCGTTTCTTTAAATTTATTGACTAGACGAGATACTGTGGAATAATGGAGGGATTTATCGGGGTGCCTCTCATTAAAAATTGCTGCTGTTTCTCTATGGCTTTTGTAATTATCTCCAGAAATTAAAATAATTTCTATCTTTTCCTGAAGAAGTAGTGTGGGTGCCATTTTAAGGAATAAAATATTAATAAACTTATGTAAAATATCAAACTTAGTAAGATGCGAGACATAAACCAATGACATAGGTTGAAATCAAACAAATTATAATTTGTTTGACATTTTCTGTTGTTTTTAACCTACTAGATTATTTGGTTGTTTTAATTTCAGAGCCTGCTTTGGTAGTTTTAAGTACAACTAAATAGACCTGGTTGTTAAATTTATGTGCGAAAAATCTTAATAAAATCTTGATACAGTCATTTCATTAGATTCAAACCATTGCAACAGCGAGCGTCCGGCGAACACCTATTTTTTCGATTTTGTCCTGTCAATTGTAGAATTGTAGATCTGACTCCGTTAGATTATTTTATGTGGGGATACCTAAAGAACCCTGTGTACAAACATCGACCCTTTAGGAATATACAAAATTTAAAGAATGTCATTATAAATTGTGTATTGCAAATAAATCGTAAAATGCTCCGAAATGTTAATCGAGAGTTGCGCTCGAGAACAACAGTATGTATGGAGAGAAATGGTGGTCATACTGAGTTTTAAATTTTGTGCACCCAAGGAAAAACAATGATTTTTTGTGTTGTTAGTACAGAATTTGACTACTTTTAAGTTTTTCTTACATTGGTTTTCGTTTATAAAATTTCGATTAAATAAACAGGTAATTTTTTGTTTATTATCTATTTTAATCCCCTTAACTTTACAAAAAGTCGAACTTTAGATATATTTAAGACGATTAAGGTTTTCTCAATGTAATCTCATTGAAATGTCTCTAAAATTTTGACACTGCTGCTAGATACAAATCATTGCAACAGCTAGCGTCCGGCGAAACCCTATTTTTTTAATTTTGTCCTGTCAATTGTAGAAAAAACTACTACATTCGTTTATTTTCATCCAGATACATGGGCTTTACATTAGGCAAGCTATCTAAACGGCAAAAACTGGAAATTTGTAAATCGTTAAAAAAATATTTAAAAAAAATTGAGTTTTCCAATTTTTTTAAATAAAATTTTAAAATTTTGCACAAGGACCTAGAATTTAATTCTAAGCAATTTTTTCAAATAACTTTTTTTGATATCTCGTCAACTAACCTCACTTTTTGTAAATTAACAATTTTTTTTTTAATTTGACGCTATACCAGTGGTCACGTGACGTATGTCAAAATCGATTTTTAGGTTATCGGACATGCAGAACCGATCCCCTGGGAAAGTTTTTCCGATACTCTCCTAATAAAAATTTGTCCCATATGTTGCGAACTTTTTGCCGGTCACTGTATATATATATATATATATATATATATATATATATATATATATATATATATATATATATATATACTCGATTTCTTGATTTTTGGGGTAACAGCCAGGAAGGTTTGGGCTTAAATAAGTAAACTCTTATTTACTACGAGCCGAGCGCTTTCGGAAAATTTTATTCCTTTTTCAAGGCTACAATATAAAGCAATTTTATAAATTATTTAATTAAAAAACTAATTTAAAAATAATTACCTGGGTGCAAAGTGAGTTTAAAAATTGATAATAACATCTCTTTGTATTAGTACTAATCCTATTTAGTAATATATAGTTATAAATATTAAAAAATCATCTTAACATCTTGATGATTGACAATGACATTTAAATATTGTTATACATGGTGGTTTATAAAACTTAAATATGGGTATTTAATTATTGTTATAATTAGTGCTAGGTAGACAAATTTTTCTTTACCTTATATATTTTAAACTAATTTTTGTTGTAAAAATGCATTTTAATTTTATTAATAAACTTTGACTGCATATAAAAAAATTACATTGTTTTACCCTAAATTTGTTACACTTTGATTGTTATTATTTTCTTTATCCATTGTAATAATATTGGAGTAAATTATACTAAGTTCAGCAATATCTTTGTTTTTGTTTAATGTATTTTTATTTTTATAAATTTCTGTCATTTCTAAAAAAAGTCTTTTGTTTTTGTTTGGTTCACAATGTAATATTTTTACAGAGTCAAAATCTGGTATGTGTCCTATGTCTATGTTATGTTCCGCTAATGCACAAGAACGTTTGTTTAGTCTGCAGTCACTTTTATGTGATGTAATTCTATCTTTAAGTACCCTAGAACTTTGGCCTATATAGTTTTTATTACATTCTGAGCAAGGAATATTATATACTACTCCTGATTTTTTTAAAACTTCATCTTTATCTTTTAATTTTGTAAAAAGATTACCTACTTTTTTAACAAATTTTTGTGTTATTTTTATATATGGTTCATCTTTGACAACTTTTATGATTTTATTTGTTACTGAATGTATTGCTGGTAAAGAGAAATAATAACTTGGTTGATTAATGGTTAAAAAAGCACTGATATCTGGTGTGTATTCCTGGATATCATTTGTAAGATTATTATTTAATGTTCTTGTGTTAAAAATTAGCTTTTTTAGTAGCCTTTCTGGATAAGAGTTATCCAAAAATATGTTATAAAGCTTATCTAAATTTTTTTGTTTAAATGTAGGATGACAAATTTTTATTATTCTTGATTTCATTCCTAGAACAAGATTTATTTTCATTTTTTCACTGTGATATGAGTTATAGTTTATATACCTTCCTGAATTGGTAGGTTTAATGTACCAATCAAGAATAATTTTATTTTCTTCAGTTCTAATGAGTTTGGTGTCTAAGAAAGGTACACTTAGCTCATTTTCTTCTTGTGCATTAGCGGAACATAACATAGACATAGGACACATACCAGATTTTGACTCTGTAAAAATATTACATTGTGAACCAAACAAAAACAAAAGACTTTTTTTAGAAATGACAGAAATTTATAAAAATAAAAATACATTAAACAAAAACAAAGATATTGCTGAACTTAGTATAATTTACTCCAATATTATTACAATGGATAAAGAAAATAATAACAATCAAAGTGTAACAAATTTAGGGTAAAACAATGTAATTTTTTTATATGCAGTCAAAGTTTATTAATAAAATTAAAATGCATTTTTACAACAAAAATTAGTTTAAAATATATAAGGTAAAGAAAAATTTGTCTACCTAGCACTAATTATAACAATAATTAAATACCCATATTTAAGTTTTATAAACCACCATGTATAACAATATTTAAATGTCATTGTCAATCATCAAGATGTTAAGATGATTTTTTAATATTTATAACTATATATTACTAAATAGGATTAGTACTAATACAAAGAGATGTTATTATCAATTTTTAAACTCACTTTGCACCCAGGTAATTATTTTTAAATTAGTTTTTTAATTAAATAATTTATAAAATTGCTTTATATTGTAGCCTTGAAAAAGGAATAAAATTTTCCGAAAGCGCTCGGCTCGTAGTAAATAAGAGTTTACTTATTTAAGCCCAAACCTTCCTGGCTGTTACCCCAAAAATCAAGAAATCGAGTTTACTAACTAGTCAGCCAAGACTACCAAAATAATATTATATATATATATATATATATATATATATATATATATATATATATATATATATATATATATATATATATATATATATATACATATATATATATATATATATATATATATATATATATATATATATATATATATATATATATATATATATATATATATATTAAAATCCATTGACAGCGATTTGCCACGTTTGTCAGTTTAACGTGTGTTAGAATATCAGCACTTTTTTAAAAATAAATATGTTTTATTTACAAGTTAAAATGTAGTTAACTTCCATTGCCTTTTAGAACCAAGAGGAAATTCTAACCTTCCTCTGCACCATGCTCTCGCAAGTTGTCCAATCTGAAGGTGAACCGACCTCGCTAAGATCCAGACTATATGAAAGAGCGATAATTTTTGCAGACCGATTTTCTAGGGAAGGTTACAGGTGCTCTCCAGCTCTTGTTGGATCTTTCATTAAATTGAAAGAATTATTGGCGTTTTTCGATTTGTATCATGCAAAGGAGTATCCACAAGCATTAAAGGTACGTTCTGCGTCAAAAATGAAATAGGTTTTTTAAGAGTAGGTAACTAATTAAAAATTAAAACATTCAGGTTAAGCCCAAAAAATAATTTACTGAATGTGATTGAGTTGTAATGATATTTTATATTGCTTTTCTTTGAAGACTTTAAACAGTTTATTTTCTTTTTCAAACCCGAACAAACTTGCAATTAAAAAAATTGTGAACCCCATTACCTAATTTATCTACATATTCAGATCCTAAACGAACTCCAGATAGTGCCATTCAGACCAGATGAAATTGGAGATAGAGTAAAAAATTTTAAAGCTCTTACCGCTGACGTATGTAAAGTTATTCCAGACGTGTTGTTAGCTACGATGAATATGCTTTTTGCGCAATATCAGAAAATTAAAGCCAACAGTGAATACATTCCTAGATATCAGGATGGATCCGTAGACAAGGTAGAGTATTATAAATAGACGTTATTTTTTTCAGTAACCACAATAATATAAATATGAGCGATTGCCATAAAAGCGACTAAATTTCTGTAAAATTCAAGATTTTTACATTAAACTTAACACACTTATGCAATACTAACAAAACATAGCCGTTAATGAAAAAAAATCCACTTACTAATTAACAATTCTTAAAATAATCCACGATATTTTTTACTATGATCGCTATAGAAAAACTAAAAATTTATTTATTAATAAGGACGCCTAGTTTTAATAAACATGACATTCTCGAGAAACCATAGGCAACCCAAATAACACTTCATATTGAGATTTCGCAACTAGCTATTGCAGAGACACGCTAACCCATAAATAAACGATAAAATTTAAAGTGGTGTTTCTATCACATGATTTATAGTGTATAATTTTATTGTCTCCATAGAAAATGTGAAAATAAAAAATAATGCTTTTAACAAATACGGTAGAACCATGGATGAATTAAGAATGGATACAGGATGATTTAACATTCTTTGAAGCCAAAACAAACCATTCTAAGCGACACTGTAAACACAATTTGTAAACATTGGCCACATCTTATTTTACCTTGTATTTTTGTACAAAAAATACGTTAGAAGCATCACAAGATTTAGTAAAAGTAATAAAAGCCCTAAAATATTTTATTTTTCTGCTAAATAATAATAAATTTAAGTTAAAAAGGTTTTATTATTTATAGGTTATATTATTTCTAAAGGTTTATTTAAAGTCGCTCCGAGTAATTTATAAATCTATAAGTCGCACTTTTTCTTTTCTAGTTCATTAGACAAAGACGTACGTGTAACCGAGTATTCAGACGTTATTCCTAAGCCACCAGCCGAGACAGCAACACTTCTGAGCTCCAACACTCCAATGCTATTTTATCTCTTTCTACTACCATTCTTGATTCAATTACGTATTTCCTTAAAGTTCGTAAACTCTACCTCTAGGGGAAATGTTTTCATAACAAACAACAAATAAACAGGCTTCACGTTCGATACGCTCACAGTATACGGACATCGAATCCTTTCTTAATAAATCCATGGGTAAAACCTATCCCTTTGCTATATGATCATCACCAGCTAAATTAAGATAATTTATGAATTTTTGTTTTATAAATTGCCAGTTTTGAGATTAAAGTTTGACACGAAACGAACAGCCACGAAACTGACATTTTTTGGCCTAATTGAACATAACAGAAAAAAAGACTAAAAAGTGATATACCAGAAATTTTCTTTTATGTACATGATAAAAGTTGTTGAACATATAAAAAATTATAAATACCATATATATAAGTATAAGGTTTAAGTGCATGTCACATATTTTTGTAACAAACTAATACTGAAGTTTTTGGTGATAATTTAAATATTTTAATTAGTGGCCATCACCCATAATATGCACAACCATGATACAGTAAAAGGAAGATATGATACCAAACCGTGTCAAATTCGTCCGCGTTCGCGCATGACGTCAGGCTGTGAGTTATTTTGGAAATTTATAACGCGCAATATAGAGTTTACGTTAGTTATAGGCGATTTCATATAAATTCTATTGGCAATATACTTTGCCTCCTGCTTATCAAAATAAATTTAAAACACAACCCAATTTTAAGAAAGACGTGTCTCGTTTACAAAATATGGCGGAATTACTCACAGCATGACGTACATGACCACGCCTACCTACGCGGTGTCATATCTTTTATTTGTATCATGATGCACAACCAGAAACTTTCGCACGAGTTGGGAAAATTAATAAATAAATAACTCAGATTTGGCGATTTATTTAACTGAAAATCGAAACTTATTTTTAAGTACAGGTTACATTTTACCTAAAAAAAACATCTCTTTTAGCAACTGGCCTATTTAAGAGAGCAAGCTAAAACTATAACGAACTTTGCCGGGATGCTGCCCTACAGAATGCCAGGAGATACAAACAGCAGATTGGTGCAGATGGAAATTTTGATGCATTAGTTTATTATATTTTTATACGTTTCTTATTATGTTCTATTAAATACTTTCTTAATCACTTTTGAAATCGTATTTTGTTACTAAGATGTCCTGAGAAAAGTCTACAGCATGGCCTTCTTTCATCTGAAAGAAAAAAAAAACGATTTCACAAAATACTATATTATATCCAATTTTATGTGAGAATGATGACAGAAAAAACAATTGAACAAGAATTCGCCCTATTGGTCAGTTCCATGGACAGTTTACACCAGAACATATTTTAGTGATCACAATATTCAACTTTTCTTTCCTGATAATCACGGCGGAATCAGATTTCTTTCTATCAGTGTTGGCGAAAGTGCATTAGACAAAGACAAATAAAAAAATAATTTTTTGTTCAAATTATTATTGCACCTTCTTTGCTTGTGGAAGTATTGCTTGGGTTTTCTTCTTCGAAAGATTAGTCATTGCAAAATTCTTTTTATTTCTGATAAAATTCCCAACGGAATCCGGTTTCTTTCTATCCTTGTTAGCAAAAAGGGCATTAGTAAAAGACAAAAACGATGTTGTTGCCAATAAAAAAGAATAATCAACATTTTATCACAGTCGGCTTTGTTTGCGCAAGTATTTCTGGTTGTCTACTGTGGAAGTTTAATCGGAATTGTCATCAAAAATAAATTTCTAACCTGACAAAATACTTTCGTAAGTTTTATGATTTTATAGCAAAAGATCTTTGTTTTTACTGAACACAAAGAGCATTTGCAAAAATCTCGTTTTTATTAAGCAAAACAGTGTCAGCTTAGCCACATTAACCTTCTTATTTTATACTACTTAAAATTGTTTCCTACCCAAGTAGCAATACTCCCTCTAACCAATAATTTACAATAAAAGGATCGGAGGAAAAGTTTTTAAATAAACCGATAGGTTTTTGCCAAAATAACGTAAGTAACATTTTTTGAGAAAATGACTTTTTTACACCGGCGTAAGTCTCTGTTAGTTACAGGTGTACTGGCAACACAAAGTAAATCCTGTTTAGTTGGATATAGTTTAACTCATTACAGCAAAAAACCCGTTTCCTCTAAAATTTCTATTTTGATACTTACATTACTTTGACAAATATGCATCGAAATAAAGAAAAAATAGCAAAAATGAGTAAATATTTTTATTAAGATAAACAATTTATAATTAGTTTAAAAATATTCCCTATTCTCCGATATATAATGAAAATGGATCTATAATACAGCCTACCTGGGAACGGTGACGTTTTTGTGTAAGTTAAAGACGCGATAAAAATTGATTAGTCGAATATACCAAGTAGTTTCACAATTTTTAACTATAAATGTCGAGTCTTAGTTCCAGAAGGACAGATACACTTTGTAATGGCACTGTAACTTCAGCTTTAAACTGAAACCAAACGTTTCTAGGGCGCAATTTTCACTACTTTCTCAATAACTAAAGAAATCTTCTGTAATGCCCACTATTCTCAACTTTATATCGGGTCGGCGTTCCTGTTACTCACTCCCATAACGCCCGATCCAAGTAATGTAAAGGAGAACAAATATGTACCTTGCGTAATATTTCAATAGTTGTTAGTCAGTCCCAGATTCATAGAACGCAGGAATTTAAGCTGCTAATACTTAATATAAACTTTTTAAGTCTATTTTTACACTGCAAAAACAACTTATATTATGGGACAGGCTTCAAATAATATGTCATATTTATCTTTCTCATAACCTAACTTTCTACCAGCTGTAAAAATTTTACGAGTATGAGAGAGAAAGAAGACGAGATAGAAAAAAATGAGAGAGAAAGAACACGAGAGAGGGAGACAATTGATCTCTCCGTTGTAAAATGGGTTTCTATCATCATTCTCAAAATAAATTGGATACGGTATAGTAAAAAAATGTCACTTTTAACATTAGAATGCCACGTTGAAAAGCCTACTTTTAATAGTGTAGAAAAAAATCATTCTTAAAAGATTCTGCTTGCCAAAAAATAAGATTCGCCCAGGGAAATTTTGTTTTGTCCGAAGTGGTCAAAAACCACAAATATTGAATAAAAAAGTTATTTTAAATTTACAATTAACCAATTTCCAAAATTATATGCAAACATGTAACCTCTTTAAATTTCCAATTAACAGCATAAAATGTGGACTTGGGTAAAAAAATCGGTCATATGTTCCCAATCTAAACACATCTTAATTAATTTTCGTAGGGAACTGACTCTTAGATTGTGAATACGAGTGGTGCATGGGATATATACATATAAGGTTGCTTAACTGTTTACAAAATTGATAAAGAGCTTTGCTTTTTTTACGCATTCATCCTCGTTCTCTTCCCGTACGCCTTGCGGTCTTATCACCTAGGCAGAGAGACCGGGGATGCTCATAGAGAAAGCTAGCGTCCTAAAGAAAATAAACGACCTGTTAAACTTGTGTTCGTTTCAGCTTACCCTTTTATATTCCAAAAACATTCTTTTAAAATTATTAAAATCCCAAAATGTTGATAACATTTCAAATATTTCTCCATCTAATTCATTTGATTTTTTCCTGAAATTAAAATAATATTTAGTCACTTAAAATATTAAGATTGTTTCTAATATTTATACTAAAAGTTTACCCTTACTCTAATTCTTTTTCAAAAGTCCTCATATTGAAGCAAGGAATATTTCTAGCCAGCTCCTGTTCAATGTACTTTTCTACTGTGGCCAAGTAATTTTTAAAAATGTCCATATAAATCAGGCGATTCTCTTCATCTTCCACAAATTCCTTATAATATTTCTCCAAAAATTTCCTTTGAACTTGCAAAAATTTGTCACTAATGATGATACTTTCAATGCACCCAATAATTTCGGCAAAAGATTTTTCAGAATCTTCGACGCAGTAGTGTGAAATATCAAATTCGTTTTGTTCAATGCCTTTTCCAATTTCACCTGAAAGAGTAAAATTAAACTCAACATAGAGTAAACAAAACGTAAAAAACACACACTCACATTTACAATCAACCGCAGTCATGTTGTGAATGAACGTTATGAAAGAAAGACGCGAAATGTTAAAAATTGTACTGAAAAATTTTGCAATTTTAAAATGACAACATAACGATTAAAGTCCGGTTACCATGGAAATTATATCGACTTTTATTTCGGTATTTCAGCAACCAGTTAAACTTCAATACATTATAATATGCAATTTGCATAATCTGACTGGGTATTATTTTTAATAAATAAAATGGGATATTTTACTGGATATTAATTTTGTTGACAGTGTTTAGAACAAGGAACCATAGAATATTTCATGTTCTTGTTTTTTAATATTTTAAAAGTTTTTTTTTCAGAAAATAAAAAAATGGCAATTGGTATTTAAACCTTATAAATTATTATCATATAAGTTTCGCTTTTGTCACAACATCCACATGCGGACAACGTTGACATGATTTTTAACATTTAATTCGTTAAAATCCACCATTTTCCCCAAAATGAGTTTTTTATCATCGTTGGACCCGTCTCTATGAAACACACGAATAAGTAAAATATCGTAAACTTTAAAAATTATTTAGTAATGAATATCTTAAACAAAAACATTTAGCATCGTATGCGCCATCGTTTTATAATTAAATATTATCGTAACTTTTTATTAAATCACAGTAAGTACACGGCTGACGCTTACATTTCTTGCTATAACGAAGCCTGCAGATTAAGAGAATTTTAGATATCGTGTGTTAAAAAAAATATACGCAAAATCAGTATTTTGCATTCGCTACGAAATTGCATAAATAGCGCTTACCCCACTTTGCCTGGACAGAGACCAAATTTCAACCGCAACGAATAATAAAAACTGATTTTTTCTGAATAATTTATTACCTGACATAAGTAACTACTGACCTGTTTTCCCACAGTGTCATCGATTATTTTTCAGGTTTCATCTTTTTTCATAGTTTCCATAAGTTTTCGTGAGGAACAATCATTTTAGACGCAGTTCGTGATTTGAACCGGAACATTTTGAATTTTTCGAAAAATTAAATATCCGAGAGTTTTCTTATAAATACCCTGAACAACTAAATCATTATAAAATATAACAAAACTAATGCGTTCACTTGGTTAATAACTTATCCCCATATTGTTATAGGTAAATTTGTTAAATATTTGTTTTAAATCGTGTATGTCATAATCTGTGAAATTGTGTACGGTATTTATTGTTTGGTTTAATAAGTTTACGTACCAAAGAAAATTCTATTTTTTCTTGCTTTCAAGTTACGAGTTTTTCTGTACAGGAAAATCAGAGTAGGTAGTTAATTATTGGAAATCTTTGATAACGAAGTTCGAGACTTTTCTAAATTTGGCCATATTTTTTATTTATTTGTTTATTTATACAAAGCAGTCCAACATAATAACAAGGCATTGCAATTTACAGGGTGCTCTAAAGAGAGATTTCCTCTTGTAGTATACTAAACAGAAAAAATTTAAATAATTATTCCAAAAATGAGATAATTAATAATTAAATATTAGTGCCTATTGATTGTACTGTTCGCGGAAAGAAAGACCCATACACAAAAATATTTCGGTGTAAACTTGTGTATTTGCTGTTTTAAACGATAGACATTTCCACTTGTTAAATATACAGGGTGTCCGAGAAGTCTTAGTATGGACAAATATCCATGCTAGTAGTAAAAATAGAGACACCAAGTTTTAGGTGTATTTTATTGGTTAACAAATATACTTTTTCAACCCCCTTGAGGGTTGACGCTAGGGAGTTGAGGTCAAAAATTGTAAATGCAACCCTATGCCGTATGGTACCTCTTTTTAAAGGTCTTCAAAAAAGAAACATTTTCCCGCAAACTCGAGGTCCATATCTATTTAAGTATCTTTATTTCTCTAATTACTTTAAAAGTTGTGTAAAAACAGTGTCTATAAGACTATAGACATTAGACCAGTTATTGGGGTCAAGAAAACCCTCGTGTTGTAAAGGCCGACATTTTGTTAAATAGTCCCCCGAAACGTTGAGCATACAGATCAACTATCGAATTGTTTATGATAAAATTATATCACATTAAAGAGTTCTTTCAAAGGGAATCATCATATTTTAAATGCGATATTAAGGGCATTTTAAACATTTTGAATTGTTTTCATTTGCCCTGCCGTTGTCATGATAACCAGAGAAAAATTGTTAAAACAAAATGTGCAGAGGATTGATCAGAAATTCTAAAACGTTTATGTTCGTCATATGTTGTCCCTAAGATATTTTGAGATAACGATTCTTCGTAACACCATAGCAAACGCGCCCCCTAGCGGTGAAGTTAGAAACTTTTGACCATATTTGCTAATAAATTTTTCACCCCAAAAGTTGTATTATGGTTTTCGAGATAAAACCACTCCGTAGTCATAACTGATAGCGCTGTATAATTTATAACTACGTATTCGATGAAATCCGTTTTCAAAACACCATTGGACGGAAATCAATAAATATTGGTCATTTAGATTCTACTTTGGGGACCTAAATATTTGTATTCTCATCCGTTTTTTATTGACTCGTCTCGGAAGTAGAATAATATTTCGTTTGATTTCGTTCCTTTTGTTTAGCAGAAGATGATTTATAGAACCTTTCTTGCCACTCATTCTCGACGTTGTTTTGGTCAAAATAAACGGAACTTAAACTGAGTTATGTAAGCTGAATCAGTTGGAACTTGATAGAGTTCTAGGTGTTGATGTTGGTACCCCCAATTTTCCAATATATTTTTTTTCACATATTGTGATTCTGCAAATATATCGGGTGCTAGAGTTGTAAAGTCTTAACATCTGCTCTATAACAACGATCAGTTTTTCGCTTTGTTAATTTTTAGTGGGAATAGCTTCTGCGATAGTTTTTTTCGATAGGTGCTATATATTTCGATTAAATATTTATTTTTACTACGATATGTAAGATTTTTCGAATAAACATTTTTTCGAATACCGGTTCAAATAACTTGCGTAATACTTTTATACATAGAACGGTCTTAAACGGGTACCAAGTTATATATTAAATTTTAAAAAATAAAGATGATCATTACTGTACCCATGTTTTTTAAATCAAACAATATTTTAAAGGTCGTGCTATAGCATGTATATAAATCCTAGTTTCGTGACGTAAAAGATACCGATGATGATTCGGAACGGCTGGCAGCTTTGTCGATAAAATTTGCAGGAAATTTCGTGTAGGCGAACTACGAATTGATCCTGGATAATACTCCCCTTTCATTCCTGAAAGCACGTGTACTATTGGGTTGATACAACTTTTTATTTAAATATATGATGGTTAATATTTTTCATGTAGTTTTGTTCATATTTAATATAAAGATATTTTATGCAGACTATAGTGTCAGTGATTACAT
Source organism: Philopedon plagiatum (assembly GCA_963971165.1). Classification (NCBI taxonomy): domain Eukaryota; kingdom Metazoa; phylum Arthropoda; class Insecta; order Coleoptera; family Curculionidae; genus Philopedon; species Philopedon plagiatum. The sequence goes on along the minus strand of OZ020189.1, from coordinate 142,899,779 downwards.
TTTAAAAGAATAAACATTATCAATAAATATAGAAAAATAAAAATGGTTCGAGCTTGTTATGGAATGAAATTTTGCCGTCCTGAAAAGGCAAAGACTTGTGAATTTGCTACAGCGTCGCAGGGTAAATGTGCGAATCAGGGATGCACTTCAGAATTGGCAAGTTCAGCATTGGGTAAGTTGTCTTTTTAGTCTTATTTTAGTTAAGGGTGTATTTTAGTTAATATGTAACATAAGATAAAAAAAAAACCTCAAAGTATGCCGTGGAATCAATTACGCACTTCTTGAATTATTACTCTTGAAAGGTAACACAGGTAAAAGCAAAGACTATAAAAAATATAGACCGACATTCGAATACAACGAAAATCCGGTCTCCCTTGAGACATTTGGTTGGTTTACTGGTTTATGGTTTAAAAGTTTGTCCACCATTATATATACATGTAGATACATCGTATAAATATTTATATAATGGTAGACAAATAAACTTTTAAACCATAAACCAGTAAACCCACCAAATGTCTCAAGGGAGACCCGCTTTTCGTTGCACAGCAGTGTTCGTCTAGGTATTATTTAGTCTATGTAGTCTATGGGAAAAGGTATAGGTGAATGAAAAATAAAACTGTCAAGTTCCGAAGTTTTTATTTTTAAGAAAATTACATTATATATATATATATATATATATATATATATATATATATATATATATATATATATATATATATATATATATATATATATATATATATATAAATGCTAGAAACTAGCGCGGATCGATACATAAAAAAAGAGAGGAGAATTATTGTGGGCATGTCCGCTAGCAATGAACAGTAAAATGAAAAGTTAGAATGGTAACCCGTACGACACGTGTTTCTGCTCATTGGCTTCATCAGGCCCACGTATGTGACTGTGCCTCTCAACATAAGTCGAGATGCACAACGTCACATACGCAGTTACGGGTGTAACCTTAAGAAAAGGGGAAAAAAATGTATTTAACGAGGACCACAAACAGGAGCCAGTGCACCAATTTGTGGCTTCAGCCAAAAGACCCCTTTTTTGGGGGCAACAATTAGCGTCGCCGACGGAGGCAACTATAGCCAACTGTCGTGGTATCCTATAAGCCCAAGAGAAGAAAAACAAATGCTAGAAACTAGCGCGGATCGATACATAAAAAAAGGAGAGGAGAATTATTGTGGGCATGTCCGCTAGCAATGAACAGTAAAATGAAAAGTTAGAATGGTAACCCGTACGACACGTGTTTCTGCTCATTGGCTTCATCAGGCCCACGTATGTGACTGTGCCTCTCAACATAAGTCGAGATGCACAACGTCACATACGCAGTTACGGGTGTAACCTTAAGAAAAGGGGAAAAAAATGTATTTAACGAGGACCACAAACAGGAGCCAGTGCACCAATTTGTGGCTTCAGCCAAAAGACCCCTTTTTTGGGGGCAACAATTAGCGTCGCCGACGGAGGCAACTATAGCCAACTGTCGTGGTATCCTATAAGCCCAAGAGAAGAAAAACAAATGCTAGAAACTAGCGCGGATCGATACATAAAAAAAGAGAGGAGAATTATTGTGGGCATGTCCGCTAGCAATGAACAGTAAAATGAAAAGTTAGAATGGTAACCCGTACGACACGTGTTTCTGCTCACGGGGTCTTTTGGCTGAAGCCACAAATTGGTGCACTGGCTCCTGTTTGTGGTCCTCGTTAAATACATTTTTTTCCCCTTTTCTTAAGGTTACACCCGTAACTGCGTATGTGACGTTGTGCATCTCGACTTATGTTGAGAGGCACAGTCACATACGTGGGCCTGATGAAGCCAATGAGCAGAAACACGTGTCGTACGGGTTACCATTCTAACTTTTCATTTTACTGTTCATTGCTAGCGGACATGCCCACAATAATTCTCCTCTCTTTTTTTATGTATCGATCCGCGCTAGTTTCTAGCATTTGTTTTTCTTCTCTTGGGCTTATAGGATACCACGACAGTTGGCTATAGTTGCCTCCGTCGGCGACGCTAATTGTTGCCCCCAAAAAAGGGGTCTTTTGGCTGAAGCCACAAATTGGTGCACTGGCTCCTGTTTGTGGTCCTCGTTAAATACATTTTTTTCCCCTTTTCTTAAGGTTACACCCGTAACTGCGTATGTGACGTTGTGCATCTCGACTTATGTTGAGAGGCACAGTCACATACGTGGGCCTGATGAAGCCAATGAGCAGAAACACGTGTCGTACGGGTTACCATTCTAACTTTTCATTTTACTGTTCATTGCTAGCGGACATGCCCACAATAATTCTCCTCTCTTTTTTTATGTATCGATCCGCGCTAGTTTCTAGCATTTGTTTTTCTTCTCTTGGGCTTATAGGATACCACGACAGTTGGCTATAGTTGCCTCCGTCGGCGACGCTAATTGTTGCCCCCAAAAAAGGGGTCTTTTGGCTGAAGCCACAAATTGGTGCACTGGCTCCTGTTTGTGGTCCTCGTTAAATACATTTTTTTCCCCTTTTCTTAAGGTTACACCCGTAACTGCGTATGTGACGTTGTGCATCTCGACTTATGTTGAGAGGCACAGTCACATACGTGGGCCTGATGAAGCCAATGAGCAGAAACACGTGTCGTACGGGTTACCATTCTAACTTTTCATTTTACTGTTCATTGCTAGCGGACATGCCCACAATAATTCTCCTCTCTATATATATATATATATATATATATATATATATATATATATATATATATATATATATATATATATATACACAACAAAGAACCTAAAAATTATAAATTTAAACTAAATGAGAGACGTGTCCACCTTCTTCTTCCAAAAATGTTCTCATTCTTCTGTTTACAGCATCAAAAACATTGGGGACCACTTGGGGGAGTCGTTAATCTCCTGAAATTTAATTGTAATGCTAGCCCGTAGGTTTTCTAAATTTTCACAAGAGGTTTTGAAAACCAAGTTTTTAATGTGCGGCCATAGAAAAAGTCGCACGTCGGGAGATGGCAGGACCGTAGTGGCCACCTAATTGGCATATTACGATTAATGATTCGGTCTTCGAAAAACTCTTCCAAAAAATTAAAATTATTAAGAGTTACGTGAATTGGTGCGCCGTCCTGATGGAAGTAGCCTCATCGTCTAATGCTTTTACAAAATTTTCTACAATTTCATTACAGTATCGCGCCGAATTAAGAGCCCCTTAAAAAATCGGTCCAGTCAACCTTCTTTTCAATATGGCCGCCCACACATCAACTTTCTGTGAATGCAGATGCTTTTCTATAAAGAAATGTGGATTTTCAGAACTCCACATTCTCATTTGTCGAGAATTTACGTATCCAGAGAGGTAAAACCATGCCTCGTCAGTAAAAATCCACTCTGAAAATTGTATTCGTTGCGGCTTGCCCTTTGGTAACGATTCTTGGACTGAGCTTAGACGATAAGCGTGCATATGCAGGTCACATGTTAGGATTGTATTGCAGGTTCCGTAGGATACATTTACTTGCTGGGATAAATGCCGAATAGGGGATTGTGGGTTTTCATCAACAATTTGCCACAATTTTTCTACTTTTTGTGCAGTGCGAGCTCTGGGTCACCCACTGCCTTCATTTATATTCACACTTCCTGTTTCTCTAAACAAAACCACATATCTAGTCAAAACATAACGAAACTGGTCGAAATCCATGCTAACAGGAAAAACTTCTGGAGCCGTTCTTTAGAATAATCCCTGTTCGTCATCGACGCTGTATTGTCGATCACTTCAATTTTTATTCTATAAAGAAAATGCAAATTTAGTTAAACAGGAATATGATGAATTTGAAAATTGTTTTAAAAATAACATTGAAAATCTTAGCGTCAGACTTGGTGAAAGGGATTTTACTATAAATTGTGAATTTCATTTGACAATGATTGATGGTAGTGTATGTAACGTTCTGACCACTACAAACTCTTCTGATACTTGTTATATTTGCGGGACAAAGCTAGTCAAATGAATAGCTTAAACATAACTAAGTTTATACCTGACTCGGAAAAATACCTACAAGTAGGGAATGTTGCTTAAAAATAGCATATCTTCCTTTTTAACAGTGGTGAGCTACCGCTAAAATTAAGGAATTAAAAAACCAAACCAGAAAACGAATTCAAGATGAGTTGAAAAAAAAATTAGGGCTCAATATGGATAAACCGAAAAGAGGATATGGTAGTTCCAATGCCCGACAATTTTTGGGCAACATGAGGTAAGTGCCGATACTACTGGCCTTAACGAGGATCTACTTAGTAAGTTTTAAACACTTTTAAACTGTAAAGAAAAGCTTAATGTAAAGAAAGATTAATACATACCAGAAAACTCTCCAGACTAAAATCAAATATTGACTTATTGAATCGCTTGATAATTACATCCGATCCCTTACTAGCTTGTCATAAAAAAATAAGCAACAAAAACGAAAAACGTTTAGCTAATGACAGTGCTATTAAAGACTACATTGCGTTTACAGAAGACACCGATCCTTTGTCAGCATATAATTTCACGACTACTCTTGAAGATAGCGAAGCAAGTGAATGTGACTCGGGGGCAGAATAAGATATTATATATTATAACTACATATACTTGTTCTTCCTTAAATTAGGTTCCTATATATTCTTTTCGTTAACTATTACAGTTACAGTATTATAATATTATTTATTTTAACTACTATTTCTACTGTTAATATGTTACCCTGGACGAATAAGTTGAAATCCATTTTTTTAACCTTCCAACAGAAAATAAATATGTTTTGTTTTAAATATAGATTAATAGCCGACAAATTTGTGGTTGATAAATTATATGAAAATATTAATTTGTTTCAGAGCTCTGATTTTTGTCCCAATTCCTCCTAAGACCGCTGTACTGTGCGGCGGTGGTTCATGTCTGAAACTTATTTTTATCAAAAATACGCTTTTCTGACGTCTCCGAACAAGAAATTAGGTATCGATACGTCAAATAAAAGGTTTTCAACAGAATAAATACAAAAATATAAATAGATTAGGGTCTGGCAACTTATTTATAATAAAGTGATTGGAAAATTACGACGAAAAATTTCTTTGCAGGATTTATTCTGTTTTGGTTAGGTTTAAACGCAGTGACTTATAAGTATTACTTCTAAATGTTTATTTTTCCATAGCAGTAAAGTAGGGTCAGATCTTTAAAATAGTCATTTAAAATATTTAATGAAAAAAAAATACTCTTCAAAACTCATCAATTTAATTTGAAACTTCCCATCTTTATTTACCCGCCGTTCCTTTTAATATTTATTGGCTGTTGGCCTACAAACATTTAGTTTATCTTGGAATATCCTGCTCTGGAGATGCTTTCTTTCAAGAGAAAAATAACTTAGGAAACATTATAAGAATATCAAACAAGGGGATATGGTAAAACAAATACTTAAAGCAAAGTTTCCTGTATACAGGACGTTCTACTAAAATTTAAATAGTGCTGCGAAAATTATTTATTGGACAAAAATCGGACAACTTTATACTATATCTCTATATATTATTATAAAGTGTTAAAAGGCGATATCTCAATAACGGTTTACAATATGTTCATGAAATTTTCGTGATTTAATAGGAAGAGGGGGGGACATATTAAAACATATTATTGCCATTTACACCCTCTCTCTACTTTGAGGGTTGGGGGAGGGGTAACTTTGCAATTTTAAGTGGGATGATGTACTTTTGTTTATAAAATTCGAATCTACGTAGGTACACCACACGTATGTGTACAAAATTTTTTGATTTGCTTTTTCGGTTAAGGAATTATGATTTATTAGGTTACAAAAAGTATTTACCATTTAATTGCAACTTATTTATCGTCTGTCATGCTTCAGAAGTTGTTCGAAATGTCCCCCTTTAACTTCCAAACACTTTCTCACTCTTTTTCTAAATTAATTTCGTATACCCGCTGTAAGATTTCCGATGTCATTAATAAGCAGGCAAAGCGGATTCGGTCTTTCATATCATCTAAAGTCACCTGTTTTCAAATATTTCATTCAAATGATTACACTATGCAACACTGAAAAATTCACCAGTATCATGAATGGTGATTCATATTAGACATAACTATCAGATAACATAAACACACATTTTACTTCAAGGTCACCTCTCAAAACATAAAGATGCAATTTTTTATTATGCCTTTGTAGTTTACCAGAGTCAGCAAAACACTTGTATATATTTACAATGTCGCGGGTATGTGTTAACTCCCAGAATTTATTTTGTTATATTTGTGGTCATTTTACACCTAAAACTGAAAAAAGCCAATTTCACCGCTAATTGAGAAGTGTTATCAAGAGTATTTTACCATTAACATTAAAAATGAAGACCATTCATGGGTGTGTTGCTTAAAATGCTACAAATATTTGACTGGTTGGCACAATGGTACGATAAACGAGAGGCATTTTGGTATACCGATGCAGTGGCGCGAATCCAAGCATTAAATAAGGATGGACCTACTAGCTTTTAGTTTCTCAAACAAAACTTTCTTCATTATGCGATGAAAAAATTACAGAAGAATTTGCTTTTCCCATCCCAAAAAACTCCCGCCTACCTTTTGTGAATTTACTTAGTATCTTTCAAAACATATAGATGAAAATGTAAAATACAATTTTAACTTTAACACTGTGTAATGTGTATTTCTCTTATTATTAACTTTCGTATTAAGATAAATTAAGTTAAATTCACCTTAATTAAGCCAGCTAAGCCCCTGCTAAGGTATAACCCATTCGTTACCAAACACCCTGTAATAAGTGTAATATATTACCCTGGAAGTGCTATCGGTTTCGAGCTAGATTGAAACCTAGTCTAACGTATATGCAAAATTTCATTCTTTTTGGTCAAATTTAAGTTTTCGCTTTACCAGACCGACAGATCGCCACCCCAACAGACCGAAGGAGATGAGAAACCATGTTTTTCGTGATCTAGAGTCCCCAAAATATAAAAATCTGAAGAAAACTCGTGAGATGAGTTTTTTTACGAATACAATACTTTCCCTAGCGATCGAAGTAATAAATGTCGCACACTATACGAACTGACGTCACAGCTGTTACTTCATTTTTTCCTTTTTCCTATTATGATAATGTAAGTGTGTACAAACTATAATCGAAAATGTTGGTGTAACTTTCTACTAAAAGAAAACACTTTCTTGGCGGCTGAAGCCGTCCAGAAATGGATGAGTTTTTATTGCCTCCGTTGCAGAATTCGATAAAAAGTCGGCGCCAACAACACATGCCATTTTTTGGATACCGCCTACACGAAAAACGGATACGGAGGTTTGTTTACTAATGGGGCGAAACACTTGAAAGTGGAAGTAAATTAACAGGGTTAATGAGTTTAAAAATAGATGTTTGGTGAGAGGGAAAACACATTATTAAAAAAAAGTAAGCAAAACGTTAGGGTGTCGTAACGAATGGGCCATACTTTAGCAACTACTTCCATGGCTTAATTTATATTGATTCGCCCTAAGTTGTCTTAGTACAAAAGTTGATAATAGGAGAGATACAGAGTGTTAAATTTAAAATTTTATTTTACATTTTTATCGATATGTTTTGAAAGATAATAAGTAATTTCTTAAAATTTGGTTGGCGGTGGTTCTTTAAAATGGAAAAAGCAAATTCGTTCTCAAATTTGCTATATTTTGTAGGGGGCGCTACATACGGCATTAAATGCCATTTTAAAGTTACCCAACTTTTTGTTTTTCAGTGTACACAATTTCTAAAGAGAAATTTTTATTCCCCTTTGTTTTTACCCAAAAAAGGTATAATTAATGTCGCTGGAAGCAACTGTTTTTGAGAGAAATGCATTTGAAATCGGTGTTGCACAGAACAAATCAGAAATTCAACTTTTTAGTATCAACAAAAATAAACAATTTTATTTAGGAAATAAAATGAAATAAAATACGAATATTATTATTAAATATTATTATTATTTTCACTTGATGTTGGCATTTCCTAATTTTTTTATTTTCCCAATTTATTTACAATTTATTCATATATATATATATATATATATATATATATATATATATATATATATATATATATATATATATATATATATATATATATAGGTTGTAGAACTCCTAAAAAGAAAGCATTTGACCAAAAATCGCCTTTATAAAAGTTGCAAAATAATGGAGATATTAAGAAATTTCAAAAAGGTAGTAACTTAAAAAAATTAAATAAGGTCCTGGTATCGTCGACTTCGCCACACGTCGAGCGCCCAGTTCCTTATGGCGGTGTAACTACCCCCTCTGCCGTTGCTCGCCTCTCGCCTAAACCCGTCGCGACATCGTTCATTGTGGTGTGGTTTAAAAATGATCAGGACCGTAATGGGATGAATTTATTGGTGGGCTTTTTTATCTCCGTTGTTTTTCAACTTTTATATAGGCAAATTTTGGTCAAATGGTTTATTTTTACGAGTTCTACAGCCTGTTAAAATAAATGCCTCAACTTTGAGAACACCCTGTATATATATATATATATATATATATATATATATATATATATATATATATATATATATATATATATATATATATATATATATATATATATATATATAGGCCAATAAGTAAATATTTTAAAAACTATCCAAAAGACATGTAGGAAGTTACCCAGTGGCTATTCCCTATTAAATTATACTAACATTGAAACTACTTATAGCTTATAGCGGATACAACATAAATAATATAAAATTTAATATATAAAATCTGTTGACTAAGTCATATGGAGTGAATCGTTTGAGTCTGCGTCTTATGATTCGTTGTGAAACTAAACTGCTGGACACTCGAAACGCACCGATCGATTTTTCTTGCATTTTTTGATAGAAGATTTCCCACAAACTACACAATATTTTGAAATGCGGTTTTCAGTACTTTGAAGTATTATCCCTTTGTGATTCTGTCAAAGTCGCGGTAAATTTTAACACTTCATGAACAATGTATACAAGGTGGATAATAACAGATTGAAAATTTTGCTAATTTTCATTCTTAGCGCGAATTTTATTCAGTTGATATTTTTTTCAAATTTGCTGACCATACGAATCCTTATTTTAAACGTCAAAAACAACTTTTCCCGATTTTACTTTTCTTCTCTGCTTTTGAAGATACAGGGTGATTTCTAATTTGTCGTCAATATTTTGAATATGTGAGTGTCAATTAACATCTGATGATTAATTTACAAGTTTTTTGATACTAAACGACTTAGTTTATATCAAAAAACATAGGACGTTACGCACTTGATATTTAAGATGTACAGGGTGTCTTCAATCGACCATTTAGATTTAACTTTCCAAAGGTAATGTTAATTTTTTATTTTCCGCTTTCGAACTGGCTGTATTGGATGATAAAACATCTATCCGTGATTTATGTATACTGGTACAATCATTATCATTATATACTGAAGGCTTTTTTAATTTTCTGATTCCTGAAAGTTTGTAGACGCTACAGGGTGATACATATTTTAGTATTGTTTATGAGTTCTAATGACCAATAATAAGTGATGTATTCTTTTACTTTTTGGATTTGTATAATTTATTTAGGAAAATTCAGGTTCGTACTACATTTTATACAGGGTAATTCAAATTTGGTGGTCTTGCATTCACTAAAATGAAGTCAGGCCCACAATTTTCGGAAAACAACAAATTTAAATTATTTAGATGTTCAAGTAACAAGCGAGGGCATTTAGCTCTACGTCTTCCTCTACAAGAAGGGTTGTGTTAAAATAAGTTGAATAAATTAAATTCTTAACAAATTTATCATAGGTTGTCCAGTCCTGTACAATGTGAGCCGTCATTACACGCGTAACTTAATTATTGCATTGTTTTACCTAAACGTGTTAGCTACTATGGTAATTCAACAAAGGTTTTCAATATTGTCATAAGAAATAAAACGTTTAGCAAGTATTAGATTTATTGAAGAGAATGTGACTCCGCAGGAACCATGTTGGGGTGGAGGTATAACAGCATGGGCGGGAGTGATTTTTAATAGAAGATCTGAACTGTTTTTTCTAATCGAACAGCCAACGCAACCGTTTATAAGGACGACATTTTAAATAACATTGTTTTGCCGTTTGCAGAAAATTTTGGGCCTGACTTCATTTTAGTGGACGATAATGCAAGACCACACAGGGCCAGTATTGTCTTGGATTTTTTGGAGGCAAACAATGTTAACCAGTTAAAATTGCCTCCAAAATCCCCTGACTTGAATTTTATTGAGCATGTGTGGTCTGTATTAAAGTTACAAGTGTGCTCAAGCATAAACGCTCCTGAGACTTTAGAGGAACTCGCTGTAGTAATACAGGATGAGTGGGAAAATATCCCCCAGGATTTAATTCAGAGATTAGTGAGAAGTATGCCACCGCGATGTCAGGCCGTTATCAACGCACGGGGAGGTCCCACTAGATATTAGGCTGAAATTTGTATTACCCTGTATAAAATGTAGTACAAACCTGAATTTTCCTAAATAAATTATGCACATCTAAAAAGTAAAAAAATAAATCACTTATTATTGGTCATTAAAACTCATAAACAATACTAAAATATGTATCACCCTGTAGCGTCTACAACCTCTCAGGAATCATAAAATTAAAAAAACCTTTCAGTATTATAATCCTAATGATTGTATCAGTATACATAAATCACGGATAGATGTTTTGTCATCCAATACAGCCAGTTCGAAAGCGGAAAATAAAAATTTAACATTATCTTTGGAAATTTAAATCTAAATGGCCGATTGAAGACACCCTGTATGTCTTAAATATTATGTGCGTTACGCCCAATGTTTTTTGATCTAAACTAAGTCGTTTAGTATCAAAAAACTTGTAAATTAATCGTCAGATGTTAATTGACACTCACATATTCAAAATATTGACGACAAATTAGAAATCACCCTGTATCTTCAAAAACAGAGAAGAAAAGTAAAATCGGGCAAAGTTGTTTTTGACGTCTAAAATAAGGATTCGTATGGTCAGTAAATTTGAAAAAAATATCAGCTGAATAAAGTTCGCGAAAGAATGAAAATAAGCAAAATTTTCAATCTGTTATTATCCACCCTGTATAAGTTGTTTATGAAGTGTTAAAATTTCCCGCGACTTCGACAGAATCACAAAGGGATAAGACTTCAAAGTACTGAAAACCGCATTTCAAAATATTGTGTAGTTTGTGCGAAATCTTCTATCAAAAAATGCAAGAAAAATCGATCGGTGCGTTTCGAGTGTCCAGCAGTTTAGGTTTTTAGCACGTTTGGGTGATTTTTGAGTCTGTTTGAGTTACATTCACTTATTTCCTTAATTTATTGTCTAACCGACATTACATTACATTAGATTACGTGCAATAATGCGATTAGGCACAAACCATAGAGCGTCGGTGATTTGTCTAAGAGTGTTTGCTTGAAATCTCTTGATAATTTAGATGTTTGAATTGGAAGTAGAGCCCCAAAGTTGAACTCCATATGCCCAAACAAAGGAACAACTTAGATATGCGACCTATGATCCAGTAGAATTTATTCAGCTTGAAACCAAGCTGTTTCCTTAATAGAAAGTTTTATTTTTGCTGATACTAAAAAAATATACAGTGAGAACTTGAAGGTTGGAATAAATTCGTTTAAAATTCAGGCATTTTTAAAACGCTCGGAAAATTTTGATTTTAGGTGCTCATTGTCTAAACAAAATTTGATGTATACAGGGTGACCCAAAAAAAGATATCATGTCACATTAAATTTCTTTAACTATATACCTCTTTTTTTATTTCATTTTTAGATTCTGCGTAAAAGTTCAATCATATTCTATATCTAAATTGAACCGTTTTTGAAAAATGAGACACAATAATAAATGGCAAATTTGAGGAAAGATTGTTTCAACAAATGTTGGAATTGACCTCCACCAATGTCCTGGCAATCCCCGAGACGATCTTCGAATTCTTGTAGAACATTTTGAACTACTTGAGGTTCTATTAATCTAATTTCTTGCCTTATTCGGTTTTTCAGGTCGTCAATAATATTTTGTCTATTGACTTATTATACTTTGGATTTGAGGTAGCCCTGCAGAAAATAGTCTAGCGATGTTAAATTGGGGGATCTGGCCGGCCATTGTATTGGACCCCGTCGACCAATTTATCGCCCGGGAAAAACTGTATCTAGATATTCACGCACCGGGCGAGTATAAAAAATCTGTATTTTTTTTCAAAAACAATTCAATTTAGATATAGGGTATGCGAATGATTCATAAAATATGATTGAAATTTAAGCAGAATTAAAAAATTAAATAAAAAAGAGGTTTCTATTTAAAAAAATTAAGTGGGATACGATATCTTCTTTTTATGTCACCCCGTTTTCATCAAATTTGGTTTTAACAATGCGCATCTAGAATCAAAACTTGACGGGTCAGAGCATTTTTGTGAGAAAAAATGCCTGAAAGAATTTATTCCAACCTCTACTTTCTCGTTGTATATTTTTTTCTTATTTATTCTGTGCAACACCAAATTCAACTGCATTTTTCTCAAAAAATAGTTGTTCTAGCTAAATTAATAAAGTATACGTTTTTACGATTTTTAAGTAGAAAAGGTAGGAGAATAAGATCTATTCAGAAATTGTGTACATTGAAGCATAAAAAAGTTCAGACGTTTTAAGATGGGTGAGGGGTGGACATTCCCTACGCCCTTTGAGGGTACCTTGTAGATTTGGGGTGCCACCAATTCTTCTTCTGGATTTTTGTGTGTCTGAGTGGTACCATTTTTGTTCGACTGTTTGATACCATTTTTGATCCCGGAAGAATCTTATTTTTAAATGGATTTCGGCTGTAAAGGCTAACAGGCACACTTTAGACCCGATCTTTAACCTCTAGGTAAGTTTTTTTGCCTTGCTCAATGGCTATAGAACTTGGCACGTTAGCGCTGGGTTCTGAGTTTTAAATTTTTCCTGCTATTTTTTTTTGTTTAATATTTTTTTTAATACGAACGTCCACGTTTTTAATTAGTTTTTTTACTGTAGCAATTATTTAATGCTAAGTGGATCTATAGTCTCTATCCCTGGTCCGCAGGACTCAGGAGGGGGAATCTGGTGTTGATGAATTACTTATGTACTTATTATTTTATTAAAAGTTATGCTGGGGTTTTATTTTATTTTACCTTTTACTTTATTTTTGGGGCCATAGTTTTCCTACCTTAATACCTATTTTGAGTTATCATGCTATGATGTCGTGTCTAAAGAACTTACTGTAGTTCTATTTTTATTATTGATATTGTTTTACTTAGCTGTACAGTGTGTAACCAAGAGCTTAGGGCGCTACTATATTGTATGCCACCCAAAAACATAGTGCATTAGCCATGTCAGCTTAAATATGTCAAACTTGAATATAACGGGTTTTTTGTATCTATCATGGCAAGTAGAGTTATATTATTATAATGTCATCTCTAGTAGCTTATATTGAATATTTCACAATGTATGGGTTTGGCTATGTTATAAATATTAATTTTATTATAAGATGGAATGTTATCGACAAGTTTTATTAATACTCAATAAACATGTCAAAATTTCTTGCATTTTGTGATACCATCGCAGCTGATTTTATTCAAATTAGTAACTTAACTGTTTAATATTTTTAATTGTCAACATTATTGTCTTTTATTAATAATTTCATCTTAGTCTTTTATGCACTATGTGAATCCGAAAATATTTTTGACTAGTTTTCTATTAAATATTTCTTATATTTCCCTGTTAATTGGCTTTTAATTAATAATGTGGTTGTCAGGGGACAATGTTTACCTTTAATTTTATTTGATTACTTTTTAAGGGTAAGGTACTACTTTAACTTTAAATATGCGTTTTGTTGGTGGATTACTCAGGTTTTGCATATCAAGCACCTTACATCCTACTCTGGGTTACGCAATACTAAATTTTGTATAGTTAATTTTCTATATTAAGTTACGTTTCCTATCTTTTAATATGAATGTCTAGCAATAGTATTACTGAATTTCTTTGTTTATGTATAACATTCAAACTTTTTTTTTTGACAGTATTGGAGTATACTGCTGTACCTCTTCATTTATATAGGTTATTACCTAAATACCTTGATTATACTTATTACCTGTGTATAATTTGATTGTGTAAATACTTTTTTACATGTACATGCGTTACATATTATGTAAATATACATTTTTTGTAGACATATTTTTGCATAGTAGTGCTGGCTTCTCTTATTTCGAAGTTATTTTTATTATTTCATAAATTAGTTGGCTTCTGTAATGCCGTGTTCTTGTCTTTGATCTTTGCACTAATCTAAAATATTTATTTTTGTTCTGCTATCGGTCATATGAATATAAAGAGACAAGACAATTATTTAAGGCCTTCGGTCAGTTATAATTTTGCGTTGCATTTAAGTTTGATATTTTAAAAGTTATATTCTCTTAATACCTGAAGATTCCTTGCCTTGATGCGTACCTTTTAGTTTATTAGGGTCTTCTTTTCCATCGGGAGAATTCTTTACCCTATACCCACAACCATACCTTTGTTTACCGATGGAATTCTTTTATTTCGGTTTTGTCTTGATGCCCGAACACCTCTAATGGCTTGGACACCCCTTCCGAAAAGGACCCTCTTGCTCGCGCCAGAAAACTAGGCCATCTCTAGGAGCCAGCAGCTCGCTAGAGAGCTCTACGGTGGTGATCACTGCGCCTACGACGAGTCCTTGGGACGTCGTCATAGACTTCGGCCTGGACACTGTCACGAGTAAAATTGCTTCAGGCAACCTCTTTCTTTATTATTATTTACTTTAATACTAACCATACCTGTTTTTAACTTTAATTATGTTTGATGCAATTTAATTATCTATCAAAGTATTTTCCTCTATCTAGTTGGCTGACACCAGCACCTTTTTTTTGCTTTCTGATTTAAATAGCTTTAGTTTTGTTTAGTAAATGGTCAATTATTTTAAAGCTACTTTTGTATAGGCGTGCTCAGCTAACTATATGAGGGCCTTCATTTTGTTTTGCGCTGCTCTGAGGCTGTGCATTTTACTTCAATGATCACACAGATACTTCATTTTATTTTATTTTTCTTACATTTAAATCGGGTCGATCTATAAGTTAATTTTCTTTATTACATTCGGAGTTCAAAACCAAAGTGTAATCGTAAGCTGTTCGGCTTCGACCGACAAAAATTCACTGTTTTATTGCTGTAAAGCCATTTATATTAATATTTAAAGTCCTGTTCATTTGGTTTTACTGGGGTGATTAATTTGTCAACGCCCCCAATAGGACACACATCATAACGTTTTATACGGCGATATTGTTGCGAAGTTTTTAGGCTGTATTTTTTGCCTATATTCAGTTTTTTTATATTTATCACTGTTTAAATAACAAGTAGTGACACTTTTTGTAACTGAAATTTAAAAAAATTCATCCGGATACTCTTGAATACTTAATTCGCGTTTTAATGTGTTTACACTGGACAATACACGAAACTAAGACATTCGGGTTTTATCCTAGGAATCTAGGTAATTCGCACTTTAGCTGGGTAATTGGCGACGTACTAATTTCTTGTATTATCCGTAACACATACACCCAATTAAAAGACTGATATGAAAGAAAGAAAGCTGCTGAAATAACAGAAAATGTTTTATTGGCATATTTCCAAGAAAAACTGATAACAAGAAAGTATCCAAAATCCACATTGTGGGCAAACTATTCCATGCTGAAGTCAACTCTTTCCATAAAATAAAATATCGACATTTCAAAGTTTTTCAAACTCACAGCATTTTTAAAACAGGAAAACGGTGGCTATAAACTTAGAAAATGAAGTGTATTTTACAAAAGAAATCGACAAATTTATAATTGAAGCTCCCTCCTGATGATGAATACCTATCTATCGAAAAAAGTACTTTTTATTTTTATTTTTTGTTTAGTTTTTTCTAAGAATTTTGTTGTACCTAGGCTATTTGGCAATTAGGAAGTTTCTATTTTTTTTTCTTTTTCATTATACAAATTGTCCCAAAAATTATAAAAACAACAGTGACAATTTTTTAAAATTATCTTCATAAGTAAGAAAGTTATGGGTTCTCAAAGTTTAAGATTCTGGGTCACACCGCGAAAACCACTGCGACGTCACGCGACACCAAAGCAAGCTAGGACGCCATCGAATATCGATATGTTCACATTGTGTTTAGCAGCCGCTGTCGCCCGACCGAGTGGCACCGAGATTGTTTCGTTTTATCATTTTAATTTAATAGTTATGCCTAGAAGTAAACCAAAAAACTACAAATATTGCATTGTACCTAGATGTACTAGCACAACGATAAAAACACCCGACAAATATTTTTTCGACGTGCCGAGACAAGAAAAACTACGAAAAAAATGGTGTCGAATAATGAAACGTGATAATAAGGTGTCGCTTTCTTCTAAATCTGTGCAACATTGTTGCGAAGATCACTTTGACGTAAGTATTAAAACTATTAATATGTTTGTATTTTATATTAATTTTTAGACATTTTGGTATCTATTATCTTAGTTTAGAATAAACTTTTACAGCGGCGTAGACACGGGGGGGTCCGGAACCCTCCCTCAGAGGGATCTGGATGCAAAAAAAATTATTCATATTGAACAGTGAAATTGAATGATGAAACAATTGATGCAAACGGTCTCATGTCTATTACGTAGGAGTCACATCTCAACCTCGACAGATCGGCTCGGATACAGTGTTGACAGAGTGGCAAAGCTAAAAATCGCTACAACTTGGTGTGAAAAATCGCTACTTTCTCCTGGCGCAGACAGCGGCCCAACATCTTGCAATAAAACACATATTATGTTCTTTTATAGGTTTTTTTTTTATTTTGCTGTAAAAATTGGAGGGGAAAAAATAAAACTGTAGGAAAAAAGGTTTGGAATTATAAAAATTATGGTCAAAAACTAAAATATCAATCTGACTAATGAATACAAAGCGCGTTACTTCTACTTTTTAGTCCATTTAACGGACCCCATTAGCGCAATATACACTTATACACAGCTATGGGCGACGCTTCTATTTCTGGAATTTCATTTTTGGGAATCCCGCCTGCTACCAGAATAAACTAAACGCGTTTATGCGTTTTCGATTGGACGCACTGCACCTAGGCAAGGTTTTGTTATCCCTTGATTTAGGCATTGTTGAAAGCGAAACAGGAATACACCGAGTGCACAGTGCAAAATTGCATGCGATTCGAAATCGCCATAATGAGCAGTGGCGTCGGAAAAATAAATCAGGGATTTTAATAACATTTTTAAGTTTATTGTTTATATTTAAATATGTGTCACTTTCTTTCCCTAAAATCCAAAAAGCCGCTACAAACAGATTATTTCTTGCAAAGCGCCGCTACGTTTTTATTGGGCCAAAAAGTCGATATTTTCGCGATTTATCGCAACTAATGGCAACACTGGTCGGATATTAAAAGACATAACGTGCGTGGAGGGTAAGTGTAGTGTAAGTTAAAGTGACCATATTATTTGGTTTAAGTAAATGCGGGACAAAAAGCTAAAAAAATTGCCCAAAATGGAAGGGTCTCCTGGCACTACGGTGCGATTTTTTTTTAAAACAAAAATCTAAACGAACACGATTCATTATAAATATAATAAGTATTATACAGGGATACAGGGTGTCCGAAAGGTCTTAATATCGGCAAATATATTTGCTATTAGTAACGATAGAGATACCAAATTTTAGGTGTATCTTATTGGTTAATAAATCTACTTTTTTTGTAATTTAACTTTTTCAGCCTACTGAGGGGTCCTAGGGAGTTGAGCTCTACGCCACTGAACTTTTACAATAGTAGATTGTGGCAGATAGTCAAACTCAGCTGGCTTGAGTTTGATGTTCTTTGTGCTACCTAAAACCAATTTTTAATGCAACATATTCTGGGTTATTGCTTTGTATGAGATGATACTGATAAAAAGGACTTGTATATTTCTATTATTAAGTAGTTTATTGATCTGTAGGAAATTGAAATATTTTTCTATTTTTCGTTTCTTCTTTAGCCTTACAGTTTTTTTTATCTTGCAGCTGGAAACTGACGTTGAAAATTTTATCCGCTGTAAACTAGTTGGAGGAAACATGAAGCTGAAGTCGGGAATTCTGCCACATAAATTTGATTGCCAGCAAGTTTCAAAACAGCAACCTATAGAATTTGTGTCGTGTGGAGAAGAGCCTGACTCACTTCATATAGCCGAGGTTGATGATTACGAGGAACATCCGAACAAGATAACGAAAAACAAAGGAATTCAAGTTTCGCCAAATGTCAAAAAGGTGGACAAAATTTGCGAAACGAAAAGAAGCAAAATGCGAAAAACCAATCTTTGAAGTCCAAGAAGACGTTGATGGAGTCGAAGACGATGAGAAAAGTGCTACTGATATTTTTCTTCTATTTTTTCAAGAACAAATGACTGCAATGAAGGTTTCGATGATATAAATCGCGAGAGAAACACATTGTTAAAAATTACGCTAACTCTCAGTTAGATTTAGGGTTATTTCGAGAACCTTATTGATCTTTTAGTGGAAAATGTTCATGGACCTCAGCTACATATTTTGATAGTTCTTAAAAAATTAGACTTGATGATTTCTTTTCACGCCTCGCAATCGATTTTTCATCAAGCAAATGATAAATTAGCAAAATTTTTTCTTATTTCATGAAAGAACTCGTCTATTTTCCTGATCTGCAAGGAGTATTGGAATATTTACCTATGGCCTTTCGGAAACGATTTTCGAAAACACAGAGCCCAACCCAACCCAACCCAACCAGAGCATGATAGACGGTGTCGAAGTGCGCATAGAAAAACCAAGCAATGCTCTTCATCAGTTACTCATATCTGGATATAAAAGTTGCAACACATTGAAATATCTGATTTCACTTACACCGGACGGGTTTATTAACTTTATTTCTGAAGGATATGGTGGAAGAGTTAGTGAAGCAACTCTGTTCAAAGATTGTGGTATCCTCCATAAAATTCTCAGAGGAGCACACATTATGGCAGACGGAGGCTTCAAAAATATTGCTTCGTTGGTAGAATCTCATGGTCATATACTTGTCAGACTTCCAAGTGTACAGGCCGGCACAGCTAGTAAAAAATCGGAAGTAATGGAAACAAAAAGGACTGCTGCTATTCGAATTCATGTAGAGAGAGCCATAGGAAGAATTCGCGATTTTAAAATGATGGCAGTGATTCCCCTTTTTGATGACGCTGTAATTATAACTTGTGGAATTGTTAATTTGCAGAAAGTTCTAATAAAACAATAAAACATATAATTTGTCAAGTGTTGTTTATTTAAATTTGCTAGAAAACTAATTAAGTAAAAATTTTTTTAAAATATGATTTTTTCAAAAGTCCATTGCTTTTCCTCAATGCTCTTCATCTAAATTCACTTTACAAATATCAATATTCTTGGTCGTTACGAAATTGTCATATTATTATGCTAAACAGAAAACTCCTTTCTTTTTCTTAGCAAAATTCATTATAAAAAATACAAAATTTTAGAAATTTTTGTTTTTTAAAGGGCATTTTACTTCGATTACAAAATCAGTTGATATTCCATCAGGAAAAACACCAATGTTTGAAATGAACCCACTTTCTTTAATTTTAATATTCTCGCTCTCTTCTAAAACACCCAGCACTTGTTTTTCTAATGATATACCTAAAATTCATGAAACAGTGAAATAAACTCACCAAAGATACTGCGATACAGTATTATTTTACCTCGTTTTATGGCTATGGTTTCTTTAAATGAAGTAGCCTCCCATGATATGTTCTACTAAAAAACCATTTTCTGTTCCGCAATGAGAAATTTCAAATATTTTCGATGCGGTGATTCGACCATCCATGTCGCAGTTCGTGCCATAAAGGGCAGTCTGCTTGTTCTTTGGTGTCGAAAAATTGCTTTTAAGACAGTATCATTTTCCATTTCATGTTTGCAAAATTGAATAAAACTATTTGCATTGGCATCTTTCATATTTTTGCTTTTAAATTTGCACAATAAATAGTGCAATGACAATTTTTTAAGGGAATCTAATTTTACTTGATTATATAACATTAGCTGTGAATCGATTTTCAATTCACACTATTTTGCCACTACCTTGTTACCAAATTCTGACTGTTATTTTGAGGAACACAGTCATGAATGATATCAACAGTTTTTGTAGAAGGAACTACGTCTTTAGCTTTAATACATTTTAAGCTAGTCCCACTGATGATAGGTTGGCCTTAGTCCAGTAACATTTTACATATGTTGTGGATGGTTCCTCACTTCGTCTATGCAGTCACATTATTAAGGCTACGAAATGTTTACACCCTCCTTCACGTGCAGCACAGTCCTCGCATTTTACCACAGTTATTTTTTCTTCCCTATCGTGTCGCATTCAAAAGAACAGTAGTATAAACCATCGATTTTCTCGCTTATTTTAAATTGGATGGTATGATTTTTATCATATTTCTAGGAAAAGTTTTAGACATATTTTGTATAACACTCCCTATGCGGTTTTTCAATCGTTTTTGAAATATTTCAAATTAAAAATTACTTCGCATAAATATATTTTAAACGTAACTATCCAGGTTGCGAACGCAATACCTGCTACCTTTTTAAATTTTCTTCGTAGGTAAGTCAAAGTTAATGTCCAGGTTGACAATAATACTTTAGTTTTTTTTTATATTCTGACAGCCCACGAAGACCGAAGTCTAAGTACTATGTACCGTAGGTGGACGGGAAATCCGACTCGCACATCCAGAGCTGGAAACATCCGTACGGACTTTACTAGCCCTTTAAGAGGATGTCCGCCATTTAATTCTTCGCACTTTTCAAACATTCTTCTCTGCCTCTGAAATGTGTTTATAATAATCTCAGCATCATTTTCGTTCAGATTTCTTACTTCATTTCTCACCTTTCTTTGAATTTCTTCAAGAGTCTCTTTATGATTGCTGTATACGACATTTTTCAAATGACCCCAAAGAAATGTATCTAAAGGTGTGAGGTCTGGACTATTTGCAGGATAATGTAACGTTCCATATCTACCGATCCATTCGTTATACTGATGGTTTTTAAAAATTGCGAATCTCAATTTTATTATATTATGGGGAGGCGCTCCGTCCTGTTGCCATATAATACGTCGACGTTCTTCAAGGTGCACTAAAGAATATGTACATATTTTTTTTATTGCATAAATCGTTTAAGGAAGTCATTACAAACCCAAAAAAAAAATATTTTGAAGAAAATTACTAGGATAATTTAGCTACAAGAAATGTTTACTTTTCGGTATAATTTATTGCAATGTAAAAAGCAGCCACATTTGTCCTTGAAAAGTGACGTCAGGAGGTCAGCAAAAATCTACATGTTAACATAAAGCTTAACCTAAAGTCGAACAGGTTTGATTTTCTCGAAAACAGTCAGAGGGAGAGAAATCGAATTTTTTGGGTTGATAGAGGAATCGTTCAACTAGCTTCGGTAAAAAATTCAGTTATACAGGATGTTTCGTTTCGGAGCTATTAAACGTCAAAGTCGAAATTTCCTCGATTTCCGTTGAAATCGGGTACAGTTCGCAAATGTGAATTAAATCGATGTAAATTTTCGGAGGTTGTAGGGGACCCGGAGCTTCAGAACTTCACTGAAACTGGTGAGGCTCGGAAAATGGCTAGTAATTCTTTTGAATTTTTTAGGTCGAAAAATCCCATTTCCAGACCCCTCTTTGGTACCTAATAACTCGAAAACAAAACGTCAGATCGAAAAACGGGTTTACAAGGGAAACTTTAAAATCTAAAATACTTTTTTTGCAATACACTTACCTAAACCTAAAATCACTGGAAAATGGAAATATTTGGAAAAACTGGAGATTTAGATTTTTGACCCAAATATTTCGCGGTTTTTAATTTTTTGTGGGGTCAAAATGGTTCAAATTAAAATCCCATATACTCATCGGAAAGAGCTCGTCAAAGTATGTGTTATCCATATTTTTTAATTCTTCATTCTCTATAGGAGGGAAGCAATCGGCAATTAAATTTCGATTTTTTTACGTTTTGTGCCCTAGACATCGGTACATTTGAATCACTCTGTATTTTTTCCTATATATTTTTTCCCCAATTTTTCAACACTGCCTTATAAAGGGATAATCACACTGTAAAATGAATACCGAATGGGTCATCCAGGAGCGTATTTAGGGGGTAAAAATTGGATTTTCTTGTTTTTTCCGACGAAACCTATTTTTAACCGACATTATTCCACACTATTTACCCTATTTAGTGATTCTTTTTGGGTTTATTTTATGCATTAATTATCTAAGAAAACCTCCCACTAATTTGAATCGCTTATTTTTTCGGTAAAGTTATAAATAAAAAGGTTTATTTGCATCGGGGACATCTAAAATTTTAAAATTTTTTAATTTTCCAAGATTGCCATGAAAATAAAGAAATGCAATTTATTTACTTGAAATTATTAAGATGATATGTCAAAAATGCCAATGTTTGTTGCAAAATTGGAACGTTCCTGGACTGATTTCGGCTTGAAATATACTTGAATAAGATTTTAAGAACCTTCTACTTTAAGTGCCGGGATATTTCATTGGATGAGTTACGCATTAAATGCCATTTTTATTGAGTTTTCGATGACTCTACAACACTGGAATTCGCCATGTACTCATGATGAGTCATAAGTTCAGTTTTGACGACACAGCCAATGGGATCACGTTTTACAAGTGTCGAAATTCGCGCGAAAATTTTCAGTTTTAAATCCTTTTTTTTTGTTAATAAAGACCAAAATAAATGGCTAACAGCAACAGCTATGAACATTTTTTAATTTATGTAGAGAATATCAAAAAATATTTCAGATTGATTTGGATTATATGCATATTCCCTATTCGTCGAGAATATCTTCGATTTCATGTTTTAAAAAATTAAGATAGCGCTGGCCAGTTAATGGTTACCGAAAAGATTTTTAAAGTATAGTATTTTACTCCTTCTAATGACTATTATTTACTCTGATGATTTGCGACATTCGCTTGCAGCTCGTGTCGCAAATTTATCCTCGTAATTAATTGAAGCGTTGCGTTCGGCCACCGTATACATTGTCTGTATACGGTGGTTCGGCTGAATAAAGGTGCGTTTCCTATGGAGCGGTGACGCACGCGGCTGGCGCACAGCGTCTGACGCCTAGTACTGCTCATGTGACAATGTAATTTATCCGTTTCTTTTCGAGCGTCAGACGCAAGCGTGAAACGCTGGCGGCTGCAGACGCCGCGGCCCTCCCTACCTCTAGCGAGGCAGTCAAGCGTCAGCCGCCGGTTGTGAATAGTCGTGCCTGTACGATGTCTAAAGATTTATTTACTGCAGAGGAAGATGAAACATTGGTGGAATGGGTTGGAAAATACCCTTGCCTTTACGATTTACAACTGTCAACCTATAAGGATCAGAGAATTAAAGATTCAGCTTGGAAGGAGATTGGAGAAGTTGTTAAAAAACCAGGTAAGTAAATGATTTTTTCTACGATCATTCAAAAAGTGACAACTTTTGTAGTTACCTTCTTATGGCAAAAGTATGCTTCAATGCGATCAAAGGATTTGCAGCGGAGTGGATCTACTATTAGGTGATTAAAGAAAGACAATTTTAATTTTATTGATTTCCAATCGGATCGATCCTAGAAAAAATATTGTATGCAACATGTGCAAAAAGGCTGTTTATTGCACAGGGCATATTTGTTCACCTCGACTACGTCTCTGTGAATAAATGTATGCCTTTGTGCAATAAACAGCCACTGTTTGCACTAGTTGCATAAATAACTATTATTATATATGTTACTATACTTTTATTTTATTTATGTTTATTGTACATCAACGTATGTATATGATTTATTATCCAGTTCTTGTGATATGTTCTTCTTGTCATGAAATCCTCCCAGAATGACTATTAAAATAATCCATGAAGATATCTCTCACAGCAAATCCGTCCATGTTTGCAAATCCTCCAGCTCTGGCTAGTGGAGTCATGCACGGGTAATAGCTGTGTTTGATCATATTCGTAGTGTGGATTATTTTGAGATTCCAGGTAGCCATCTCTGAGTAAATTATGAAGACAACAGGCCACAAGTATCAAATTATCGATTGTTTCTTCTTTTAATAAGATGGGTGTATGAAAAATTCTAAAAATTTGAGACAATAAGCCAAACCCGTTCTCCGAAACTCTTCGTGCCCTTGAAAGGCGATAGTTGAAAATTGCTTTCCGATTATCGGCACTTGAAACAGGCCGAGAAAAAGGTTTCATCATATGGGTATGTAAGCGAAATGCTTCGTTCCCCACCAAGACATAGGGCGCAATATTGTCCGAATTTGGAAGTCTAGAGCGAGAAGGAAACATATTTTCGCTATTGAAGAGCTTACCCTTATTACTTTTGTCAAAAATGCCACTGTCACCTCCCTTTCCATAAGAACCAATATCGATAAAAATAAACTTGTAATTAGCATCAACAATTGCAAGTAAAGCTGTAGAAAAAAATGATTTATAATTAAAATATAATGAACCAGTTTTACCAGGGCAAAATATACAAATACAGGAAAATTCCATTTTTATTTAAATTCCTCTGCTTTTTTGCGCAGATGTTCACTTGATAGAGAAGGCCAAAATATGGGCACAAGCTTTTCACTTAATAGTGCAAGAACTTCTTTTACAATTCTACTTATAGCTGTATGAAATTCGGAAAGCAAACTGCAGAGAATGAAATGTTTCGCCAGTAGCCATAAACCTAAAACAACAAAAAAAGATTATTAAGTAGATATAGGAAGTAATTTTGATTTTTAAATACGTAATTTGCAGAAGCAGACTGTCGGAAGAGATGGAAGAATATCAAAGATACTTATCAAAAAAGAAAAAAAAAAGGAACAGGAAAGGGTTCTTCAGCTGATGGAAAGCAAAAATGGTTTCTAGCAGGCATGTTAAGCTTTTTAGAGAAGACTGAATATAAACGACAGTAAGTTTTTTTAACAAAAAAAACTATCTAGCTAAATACACGTACTTGTAGACATACTTAGCTTGTACTATACAAGGTGTCCCGTATCGTTATGTTCAAATTTTGGGAGCATAAAGTACACTTCCTTTTAAGTAAAAAAAAACGCAAAACTTGTACATCCATTTTTATTTGTTTCAAAGTTACACGCCTCTGAATATTATTTTAAGATAACAATAAAAATATTCGCAAAGAAAAAAAAATATTTTATTAAAGAAAGGGTCAATTAAAATGCCCACCTCCTTGTTGAATGCAGGCTTGTGCCAGTAAGTCATTTTTATTGATATCTTAAAATAATATTCATAGGCGTGTAACTTTTAAAGAAATAAAAATGGATATACAAGTTTTGCGTTTTTTTACTTAAAAAGAAGTGTACTTTAGGCTCCCAAAATTTGAACATAACGATACGGGACACCTTGTCTATATGTAGGTACTAATTTTAATTTATTTTTAGGAACAAATCCAACATAGTAGAACAAGACTGTGCTAATACACCCGCAGACGACACATATGATAGTGACATAGAACCAACTGAACATTGTATTGTGTTATGTGAATCCGACTCTGCTGCAGCATCAAGCTCAAATCTTGAATCCAACTCTGCTGCAGCATCAAGTTCAAATTTTCGATTAGAAGAGAAACCAATTAACAAGCGAAAAAAATGTCAAATGTCTGAGATGATGAAAGAGAAAGAGCGTAACAAAGTATTGCAAATGATAACGACCGATGAAAACGATGATGTTAGCCTATTTTTTAAAAGTATCGCAGCATCAGTTAAAAAACTTCCATCTGAGTTAATTAATGAAGCAAAACTGAAAACATTGCAACTCGTTTTTGAATTAGAAAGTCGTGCCAAAAGTACAACTTCCACGCCTTGTATTTCTCCAGGAAGTGACTCAGCATCTTCTAATTTTTCCCTTGTTAATTCACCCCCTCCACAAGTTATTCCTGCAGTGAGTAATAACGCTTCTGGACCCTATAATGATGTTACTTATACTACAGGAAATAATACAAACTTTTTCACAAGTAGTGCTAACGGGTTTTAACCACACGTGAATAAAGTTCTCAAACAACTTACTATTATACGTAATGTATATACATTATCATTAATAAAGTTATTGAAATTTGAACTGTATAGATTATTTCAACTTACGTTAGTGTCACTGCCAATTTCTCTTCAGGAGTGATAGGATATGGATATCTATTCGATGACTGTTTGGTTAGATCTTCTTTTATCAACTCCAGTATATAATTGAACTGAGCAATATTTAATCTAAAAAATTGCCTAAATTTCTCTTCATCTTTCAATAAATGTCTCTTTATTAAAGTTTGAAAAGAGCCTTCGTCACTTCTGGTTTTAAATAATGGATGAACGTGTCCACTTTCTTTGCACATGCTTGTCAGTAAAATTTCTTCGTCCTCAATTTCTTCTAATAGCAAATCCAATAATAATAATTTTTTGTTTTCGCACATTTGCAACTTAGAAAATGGTACTTGTTTGACAACAGATCAGTCGCGGCTCACTTCATAGGAAATGGATCTACTGGCGTCAGTGGCGTCAGCCGTTTGTGGCAGATGCTGTGCGACAGACGCGCGCCATAGGAAACGCACCTTTAACGGTCTATTTTTACAAATTAAAAAAAAATCTCGTTTCAAATGGAATAAGGGTCTATGAAGTCTTTACATATAAAGACAATATCTACTATCGACTGAAGAAGATTGTTTCTTTAAATAGCTGTAGATGTCGCTGCTAGGTCACATTTCACGAGTCCGAACAGACTATATAGTGTTGGAATAACGGTCTATGCGTCTAACAGCGGAGTTAATAGCTTATTTGGCACGTATCAGCATTCAAAATGGACGAACAGAGATCCATACGGTTTTCTTCTGGTGATATTGAGAGACTGAATAAATCTAAAAGAAAAACCAGGCTGATCAATGTTAAAAAATGGAAGGATGTGTCCCGGAAAACTCTCAGAGATGCGGGTCTCGAATATACAGCAAGGAAGTCGAAGAAAATAGTTCCTGCTAAGACCCCTCCTAGCAATGTAAGTAGCAATAAAAATATGGTTCTTTTTTATGCTTCTCTGTG
The DNA here is from genome assembly GCA_963971165.1 of Philopedon plagiatum. NCBI lineage: Eukaryota > Metazoa > Arthropoda > Insecta > Coleoptera > Curculionidae > Philopedon > Philopedon plagiatum. Next base: position 142,872,674 of record OZ020189.1, on the reverse strand, counting down.
TCAAATTCCGTTTTAGTCGGAGAACCAGCCGTACTAATATCCTATTAATAAGAGTAATAAGGTACATAAACAACCTTATGTGAGTGAGTAGTACTACCACAGACCTAAAGGGAATCACCTTTTATATAAGCTAACTTTGGTTCGCCCTCTTAGTTGCCCGCATCATCCTGGCTGCTTCGGTTTTAATGACTATAAGGCTTACGAGCATAATAATCATAAAAAATCTATGAATTAGAAGATTTATTTATAAAAAAAAATTATATCGACGTAATTTAGCATTTTTATATATTCCCAGATAGCACAAGACGTCCACTGGAAGGTAAAAATTTGTCCATAATGTATCCAGTACCTCCATGGACATTTTTGAATGGTCCACTGGATATCCATTTATTCTAGCGCTTATGGATGTACAATTTTGGACATGTTTTGTACTTCGATATTGCGCCCTGCCTCGCTCAGAAAATGGGTAAACTAAACAACTGAACCAGTTATTAAAAGAGGGTGGCGTGTTCCATTTATATTATCGTTGTGTTCCGAAGTAAAATAACTTCAAATATAAGGTTTCATGTTCATAAATTATTACTATAAGAATGCGAGTCTCTCAGGAATGCTGCTTATGTATAAAAAGGTAAGTGATATCAACCCGGCCATACTCTGGTCGCATGATCGGAAAGAGCATTGTATATACATTATATACATTATGTATATATCTCTTTTCCGGTAACTTGTACATATAATATATTTTAGATTCAGTGTAAATATTTAGTAGACTATAGGGATAAAATTTATATTTTTGAAAAAATAAATGGTATTGTAACAAGATAATATGATAAATGGATTATGCAGGCCAGAGAAAAGAGAGGGTAGTAGAACGCGCTTGGACGAGTGCGCATCCAATTTTATTGGAACGCAACGGGGGCTGCCATTTTGACACAGAACTGTCACTTCCCCTACAAATTTGACGTTTGAAGCTTCCAAATAAATAAAGTTAAATGTCCTTTATATGTAAATAACTAAATTCTAGACTTGTAATTTATATTGAAAATGTTAACAAATCACGAATTCTGATAATTACTGTGATTCTGGTTTAGTGGAAGAAAATCTGATAATGTTACATGCTTAGAATTAAGTAGTATAGTGATAGAAGCACACACAGACTTATCGAGCCCATTGTGCCCTGCAGTATAATAAGTAATATTAATTATGAATTCTATCTCCAAAGTTTGTGATACTATGTGTGGGTGGTGCAATTCCAATAAACTGATCCTAAACAAGGAAAAGACGGAGATGGTACACTTTTACAAAAACAAACCTAGGATAGACATCAACAACAGCTCTGCTATGGTAAAGTTTCTGGGGACATACGTGAAACTTAAACAGACAATCCCCCAACATACGTTACTGAGTGCTTACTATTCGCTTGCCTATCACTACCTTGCTTATAATATAATACTCTGGGGTCAAGCAACGAAAATCGACATAGTTGTCATTACACAGAAACGAATAATAAGACTACTGTTTGGGCTCAAGCTCATAGAATTATGTAGACCAATATTTAAACAGTCAAGATACTATACTGAAATGTGTCATGTATGTTTTCAACAACAGAAGCAGTTTCAAGACGAATCAACACAACCACAGCGACCCAACAAGAAATGCTTCCGCTCTGCTAATCAGACTGCCCACTATGAAGGATCTCCACAATTTGCATGCGTTCAGATCTTTAATAAACTGCCAGACAAAATCAGATCAGTAGATAACATGAAAGCCTATAAGAAGAGGCTGAAGGAATTACTACAAGACAGGGTGTTTTATAGCTTATCGGAATTTATAAATGTTGCCTCGTAATATAATTTTCTTGATGTGAACTGCCCGTTATATCTATTTGTGCTTGTACTTGACTTTGTATAGTGTTTATCTATTTGTTAATTCTTTGTATGTTAAATTTTATGTTATACCATTTTACTCATCAGATTTGTAGGTACTGACGAAGCTTATATCATAACAATATATTATGCATGATCTTAAAGCAAATAAATAAATGAAATAAAGCAAATTTTTATGTTATTTTTTAATTTAAAATTACCAGGATAAAAAGTTTAAATTTTTTTAATCACCTACCACACAATAAGATTATTATGATTTAAAATCTTAACTCCACCAAAGCCTAATCCTGAACTACTATTGTTGGATATTTTATATTCACCAAAACAACATGATGGTTTCTCAAAATACACTACAATAGTATGTGTGTACTAAAATAATTCCAGTTAGGTAAGGTACTTTTAGACATACGCAAAGTTTGAAAAAAAAAACAAGTTTAGTATAAAACGCAGCCCAGTAGGTATTTTTGTGTTTTATAAATCGATTTTTGGTTTAATTGGGTTTTGGTATTAATTGACTAAAAATTCACAACGAGAATTTGAACAAACAAATTACAATAATTGTTACTGGCTCGTACCAAAAAAGACGTTTATTGTAGGTTTATATTCAGCCCAGGCATACATATTATATACCTATTGTTTTTCTTTCTAATAATCAGTTAAACCAGATAAACAGTCGATGTACTACAAAATTATTACAAATGCTGTAGATTTGCACGGTAGAAATACCATTTTCAATTTGCCGCTTTGCAATTGACATTCGTGTGTAAAAATGGCCGCCCAACAAATCTCTCCATACGCGCAGAGGGGAAGCGATTTCTATATCCCCTCCTATTTCTATGATGCAGGTACCTACATACTTACAAGGTAATTTAGTAATAATAATAAAATTAAAGTGATACTGTAGAGTAGTAGAAAATGTGAAAACTGGTTTATAATAAAAAGGAGTGTTGTTGGTTTTTAACCTTTTTTTTGAAAATCTAAATGTTCCATAGATACTAATTCTGCGCATTTTGCACATGTCCATATAAGGCCCATAAATGGTATCCAGAAGGACGTCCAGGAGTGTGTCATTTGTACTCGTATAGTTCACTGGGTATGTTCAGTTAAGGATATCCACAGGCTATCCAGTGGACTAGGATGTGCTATTTGGGTTAGGCCAGAATCTGTGCAATGCATTGCCTGGCTTCCACGCATACACAGGTTGCGATTATACTGCAATTTTCTATGAAAATGGTAAAGCTAAACCGTTCCAAATTTAAAAAAAATCGGTCAAGTTGTCATAGTCAATAGTCAAAAAATTTGTGTTCCCTGACATCAGCCCCCCACTTAACTTGAGTAAACCTCGGCCGCCAGATCTCCGCCCAACTGCCGCGCTACCAGCCGTCGATGACAGCAAAGCTGTTTCACAATGCGTATGCGCGGAGCCAATTTAAACATTTTAAAAATGTGTAATGACAAAAGTTACATCGTAAGAAATATATTTTGTTAAAAAACTTTTTCTCTAAAACCAATGGTTTGGCAGTTATAAGAAAATAAACAATTAAATTGTTTATAACAATTGATCGCGCTAGAATTTTTCAATGGTGATAATTTTCGTTCAATTTACACCTAATTCTTAATGTTCATGATTTTTTTCAGATTTTTCTAAGTGATCCTCCTGGTGATAAGGGTGGGCAGCAATTTTTAAGGGATTTTTCCAAAAAATGTTTAAAAAAATTCATAAAAAAGTACATCATATATATTGTTGAATTTGTGCTTCTATAAGCTTTCATATGATGGCCTACACGATGCCCTTGAAATTTTTTTCCATGTCCCACTTTACCCCCTGAAATTAACCCCAGAATCAAAATTCAACTTTTTATACTTCACGTCTATAACTGGGTCACCACACTCTATCTCTGTGCCAAATTTCAAATTTTTACGTCGAATAGTTTAAGAGAAATGGCCTGTGACGGACGGACGGACACCGAAATGATTCCATAAGTGCTCCATTTCACGGAACACTAAAAATGAAAAATACCAAAGGATGTTCGTTTCAAGTCAACAATCCTTCCAATGTTGAACACGAAGAGACGATGGAAATAATACAAGAGTTTACATGTGAAATGTATGGCATTAAAAAATCCACAGATGTGAATTTGTCACGTTTAATAATTTTTCAAAAAAAAATTCTCTGCAATTTCAACTCTGGAAGCTTTTTGAGTGGCATTATGATTCCAGTCGGACGCCACCATTCTTGGAATCTTTATAAAACAAAACAATTTAAGAACGATCTTCGTTAATTCGATGTGGCAAAATGCAATGAAAATACGTTGCATTTCGTTTGATTTGACGGAGTGTGGTTGGATTTACGACGAAAATAATTTGGTAACACCAAATTGGTTTAAAGGAAATCCAAACCCACTTCAAATAGATGACATTATCGTCATTATCATTATCGTATCAGATAGTAATAATGACAATGATGAAGATGAAAATACCCATGTCATAGATTGGAATGCGGACGAATGAAAGTATGATTCTAAATTTGTATTTTTGTTTTTGTAATAAGAAATTTTTTACATACAACAAAATCATATTTTTATAACCCTATGTTCATTCCAAAATATTTTCTCTTTCTTACTTTGTTTATCAGAAAAAATTAATGACAAAAATAATGTATTTTAGTATTAAAATAAAAATATGACAATAGTCTGTTTAGTATCCCAGAGTAATAAGTAATGAGTAATAATGACTAAAATTGTGGAACATAAAAAACTTTAAAGCAATTACGAATATGTGTCAAAATAATATCCCTTTAAAATGAATTTCCGTTGAGATTATTAATAAAAAAAAATGCTAAATTACGTCGATATAGATTTTTTTATAAACAAATGATGTAATTCATAGATTGCTATGGTTGTAATGCTCATAGCAGTAAAGTAATTAAAACCGAAGCAGCCAGGAGGTTGCGGGCAACTAAGAGGTGGCACTCTATTTTTTTTAAACTATAAAGCTTATATAAAAGGTTCTCTTATATAAAAGGTCTCCCTTTAGCTCTGTGGTGGTACTCCTTAATCACACATTGTTCAATGTTAATATATTTTATTGATAGGATATTGGTATGGCCGGCTCTTAGACTGTTAACAGCGGTATCGTATTGACATTTTTTTTTGTTAAAATGTAATAGTAAGCAAGAATGAAATAGCAAGATAGAAATAGTATGAATTTATTATGATTACCACTTTTGCAGTACATGCCATTAGTTATTTGCTACCAAATGAATTAAATTTTAGTAAAAATTAAACATCTTTTATCATTCGACATCAAGAGAAGGGTTGATGGTGGTAAAAGTTGGTCGTTAATAATAATCCGACTTTGATATCGATTTGAACAGTTGTTATTTTCACAAAGTATCAAATGATGACGTTGCGATTAGTGTAAATATAGATTTATTCCTTTTAGGAAAGCGTATGTGGACATGATGGTAAGCTAATGTGCTCACAACTCAACCTGGATACCAGAAAGGATCTATTCAATTACTTTTATTCACTTACAGGGCCCCCGCAAGGGTTATCAACGCCCGCGTGCCAAAAATATTTTGGCGCCCCTTACTCGGCAAAAAAATTGGGGGTGCCCAAATTTGTCCAGTTTTTGTTGGAATTTAGTGTAGAGTAGTTAAAAAAACTATCAGAAACCTTTCTTAAATGCCTTAAGATCAGTATGCTGTTAGTTTTAGATAACATATGTATTTTTTTAATTTTTAATTTTTTTCCTTTAGGCAATCGATTAAAACCTCATTTTATAAGGAAACTACAGAGATTTCAAAACCAAAACTTTATTTTTCTCTAAATTATTTATAAAGGCATAAATCAAACAATAAACAAATCACAAATAAAACATACCTTATTATTAGGATACAGAAATTAAATGGGCGTTTTTCTAGATTTGGCCGCTGCAAATTCTTTTATAATATTATCAAAATCTATTTTATCGAGTATCTCTTGCTCTATAGCTAAGATTGCCAAACCAGATAATCTTTCTTGTGACATGGTAGACCTCAAATAATTTTTAATTATTTTTAATTTTGAGAATGATCTCTCACCAGAAGCAACAGACACAGGTAAAGTGAGGAGGATTCTTAACGCAATACTAATATTTGGTAGAGATGAAGTTAGATTGTTTTCAAATATATATTGAAGAATTTCAAGGGGATTTGATACTTCAGGCAATGAAAACAATCTTAGGGCTTTTATCTCGTTAAATAAACCATTTCCTTCCACGTCAGCCTCCTGCTTTTCCTGATCAGTTAGCTTCTGTTGAAGAACATGACAGCATTTTAAAAGATCTTCGTCATTTAATTTAGAAATATCACAAATAAAACCAAAAACGTTTTCGTAAATCAGATATCATATCGAACCTACTATTTAAAGAACTTAGTGTTTGATCAATTATTTTTAAAAAGAAATTTATTTTAAAAGCAGTTTTTGGATCTTGAGGTGTCTCATCCGTGTGCTCATAATCGAACAATTTCGGTTTATACCTTCGTCTTACATTATTTAATGGGGGAAAACATTGCTCTATCTCAAGAGCAGCCGCTAGTTTTCCAGCTTCAACAAGATTTTCCTCGAAAACATTATCATTTCTATAATTTTTAAAATGATCGACTAAATTCTTTAAATAGTTTTGGCACACTTTAATGTCAATCGCTACACTTTGCATCATTTTGCTTACAATATTAATCTGGAATAAAACATCATACCAAATTATTATACTACAAATAAATTTAAAAGATTGAATATTTAATAAAAGAGAATTTGCTTTATGTCTAGTTTCTATGTTATAAGTATCATTTTCTGCTATTTCTAGAAGGCTATCACATATTTGAATTAAATGAAACTTTAGCGGTTTCATAGCATCAATCCTACTTGACCATCTAGTATCACTTAGGGGTTTTAGATTTAACTGAGGGACATGCTTTTTCATAACATCCCATCTTTTTGTGGATGAAGAGAAAAATACATAAAGTTCTTGTACAATATTAAAAAAATTCACTGTTTCATTTGAAACCTTAGCAGCATCATTTACTGTTAAATTTAAGCTGTGTGCAGCACATGGTACAAAAAATGCCCTAGGATTAGCATCGAGTATGCGTTTTTGTAAACCAATATGTTTTCCGCGCATATTGGCCCCATTATCATACCCTTGACCTCTCATATCTTTAATATCTAAATTTAAATTTTTCAAAAGTCCCATTACAAAATTACATAGCCCTTCCCCTGTAGAGTCGATTATTGAGTTGAATGCTATAAAACTCTCTTGTATTTGGACCTTTTTAGAACTGTCATTTAGAACGACATAACGCAAAACGAGGCTTATTTGCTCTGTATGGCTTGCATCCGGTGTACAATCTAAAATTATTGAATAATATTTGGAGCTTCGAACCATGTCCAAAATATAATTTTTTACTTTAGAAGCCATTAATTCAATAATTTCATTTTGTATCTGGTAGCCTAAGTAATGGGTCATTCTTAAAGAATTTGTTTGTGAGTTTTGCACTCGACTTATGTGCTCTCTCATCACAGGATCAAAAGATGAAATCATCTCGACAGTTTTGAGGAAGTTCCCATTATCATATTGGAAAAGTGTTTTAGATGAACCTTGGAAAGCTAGGCACTGTCTGGATAAAAATTTAACAACTGCAATAATTCTTTCTAGAACGTCATGCCAATACTTTTTTTCAGTTTCTAAAACCCGTAAGTGATGATCGTTTACAGTTGTAGATAATTTCAACATTTTTTTTAAATTCATCCATTTATTCATGTGAACGTTATGTACAATTGATGTTTCATGTCTTATAATGGCTAAGGATAAATGTTGCCAATCAGAAAAACCACTAGTATCAGAAAAACTAGTAGTAGTCTTGCTGAAAAGTTTACAACAAAAACAAAATACCGAATTTTTCGAAACTGAGTAAATTAGCCAAATTCTTTCCACTTCTTCTCCATTTCCTAGTTTTCTAACAAAGTACTTACTTGAAAATTTTCTTTTGTCTTTATTAGCAGGAAATTGATAATTACGTCCTATCAAGGGAGGACCACGATCAACCAATATTCTGACTTCATCATTGGTGATGCTTCTGGGCCATAAACCGGGATCTTCTGATGGAAGAATACTAGGAATAGTAATCTCAGTCTCCCCTTCAGTAGAAGCTTCATCGCTAGAACTGCTAGAAGTGTCACTTGTAGTCGTAGTTGTTAGGATGGCTGACTCTACAGAGGCTATATTTTCAATACGTGTTGATGTTGATGTCGATGGTTCACATGTTGCAGAAGATGGCGATGGCGCCGCTTTAGAAACTGTATTTTCTTCTACCTCTATCGTTTCAGTCTTGTAAACTTGACTTTTTTGCAAAAAATGTTTCATACTCCCAGCCATCTTTTCCCTTTCTTGGACTCTAACTTTTTTTTGCTCTCGAAATTTTGCACCAGAAGGTCGTTTTCTCTTCTGTGGCTCCTAGAATTTAAGAAACACTAGATCAAAAATTGGTAAGGACATTTACCCTTGACTTCCCTTGCACAAGACCCATCTTTTTGAGAACGCCCCGTAATTTTTTATTTTTATGAATCTAAACTCTAAACGCGAGCCTTTAAACCTAAACGGCTAAACGAACTTAAGACCAATCTGAAGCATATACCCTATACACTTTTCCTGGTATAATAATTTGATAATTAATTTTTGGCAAAGATGAAATATAAATTTTTTCAGAAAGTCAAACGGTATGATGGTGGCTCCAAGGCGAAACGTCAGGTTTTAAATCTAAAATGTCTAAAGAAATATCAAAATCTATCCGATTTTTCCACGAATACAAAATACTTTCCTATTTGAGGGAAATAAAAATAATATTATCTATGGTATAAAGGTATGGGCTAATTAAGGATGTGCACTATTTTAAACAGAAAAAATTAAAAAAAAAACGAATTTTATAGACCTTAGAAAATGCTAATACTGCATGTGGGTAGGTACTTACCATTTCATAAAATTTTATTCAATCACAACAAAACACAATAACACAAAATACAAATCAATCTTTTTAATTTTTAAGTATCTAAATATTATAATTTTCTGCGTCTTCTTGACCCTTAAACGTTGCGAAATAAAATATCAATTATTTGGATTACGACGCCTTCCGCTGTTTTATACTCCTACAGAGTATTCGAGTCTGGACAGGAAAATCGGCAAGTAGGTAACAAGTTCTAACAACTTCTACGCAAACTTGTCGATTTATACCAGTATTGGATATTGGATCATGATATTGCATATTCAGATGTGAATAGTGATGATTGATTTTAAAAATATGTTTTCTGTTTTAATAGGGAATTAGATTAGATAGGTACCTAATTATATTTATGAACATAAACTTCGCTTAGATTATTGAAAAAAAAGATTTCTTTGGTGCCTTGCTCGTTGGAAATATTGTTAAAAAATTAACCAAAAAGCTTTGGTTCTTGGCGCCCCTTACAGAGTGCGCCCGTGTGCAGTGCACGCGTTGCACACGCGGTTGCGGGGGCCCTGTTCACTTACTTATGATCAGCAGTCCATGTTCTTAACCAAATGTATTAGAATTGGCGAACCAAAAAGACGAAGAGCTGGCAAAACAAAACCTACTTCATCAAAACTATGTACTTTTACGTACTTCATCAATGACAAGAAGGTATGTAAAAGAACAATATTAGACGTCTTTAAGATCACCCATAGACGAGTTCAAACATTACAAAACAAACTAAATGATGGTATTCATGTTCCTACAGATCCGAGAGGGAAGAATCATAATAAACCACATGCCGTTTTAAACGGCATGTGGTCTATTATGATGCAAGAAATTGATTACTGAGCATATCAACAAAGTTCCAAGGCAAGAGTCACATTATTCTCGGGGTAAGACACAGAAGGAATGTTTAAGCCCTGATCTTAGTTTGGCCAAAATGTACCGATGTTTCGCAACTGAGAATCCGAATGTTAATGTGAGTAAAACGTTTTACGACAAAGTTTTTAAACAAATGAAATTGCCTTTTGGCACTCCACGATCAAGTACGTGTAAGATATGTGATGGATTCTATGTGAAACTGTCACACATAATCAGAGGAGAATAGAAGGAGAATACAGGTGGAAAGTCACTTACATTAAAGTGACAAAACAAGCAGACATGGTAAAAGCTAAAGCAAATCTTTCAACTATTGTCGTTCTACGCGTAGGTATGAGCAAATTCTCTTTTGCTCGACATTGTGCCACTCAGATATTATTTAGCATAGACAGCTTAGCTGCATGCATGGTTTGCAATTCATAATATGGTAACTAACGTAGTCATAGTCAACTTATGGTATGGGTGCATCGCGGGAAGAGGCTCTACCGAAATAATGTCTTACCTGATAAAATTTGTAGCAAAAATGGGGAAGAGCCAGTGGCGTATTTTGGGGCGGAGGGGGCAGTGAATTTATGTGAAAATATGACGAATGCGCTATACAATAAAGAAGCCATGGGGCGCCATGAACGTAGGGCGGAGGTGGGGAGCTGACTGCCTCCCCTAGCCCCCACCTAGGTACGCCACTGGGAAGAGGGTAAATTAATCGTTTGGTCTGATCGTTGCGAGCTGGAGAATACTAAACATATACTACTACCTCGCAAAATGAGATTAATATCAAAAGTCTCTCTCGTCTGGTCACAGTTCTTTGCCCTGCGATCGAGACTGCTTTAATTGACAAGGCGAAAAAAACAGCAAACGTGTATATACAATCCGAATGAAAGTATATTGTTGCTGAAACTAAACTAAATGAACCCTTCCAAGTTATAGAATTGTGCCAAAGTGATTTTAAAGACTTTACCACTATTGAAAATCACCTGCCGAAAAATAGAAGTTCCTCGAAATTACAAGTTAATAAGTACCTGTAGATGAAATACGACGTTGATGATCCCAGCACTATTTATGGCCGTACTAGTCATAGTGTTTAACCTTGGGATCTATTTAAAATTTATAAAAAAAAATTGGGAGGCTCAGACAAATCCAGAAGACTTACCCCCCATTTACCGATGCACCCCTGCTCAGAAGAAGGATTTATAAAAAATGATTTGATATTATGGACAGCAAATATGCTAAATTTTATAGATCACTTCCTGAGAAATGCTTTTTTAATGATATTTAAGTTTTTTATTCCAAAAATATGTTATTAGAGATTATTATGATTTATTGTTTTCAATAAAAAAGGTATTTCTTTTCTTTATATTATGCAGGGTTCGGCAAAATGTATTACTCATTTTATTTCACTAATAACACAAAAACGATTCGGTTATTTTGAATGAAAATAGTTTTAAATTGAAAAGTAGGCTTTGCAAATTTTGTTAGAATGGTTGACAGTTGTCAAAATGGAGCGTTGCTCTACACAACATCGCGTCTTTTGTGTTGAGAAATTGATTCAATTTAATTCAGTAATCGCTGTTCAAAGGTGTTTTCGACGTCATTTTAATGTCCGTCGCTGTCCTCAGCGTAAGACTATTTTGACGGCGCAATAAATGGAGACAACTGGGATCTACTATAGACTTGAATTTTATCGTCTGATTCATGATAATCATCGAAAATAACCTTTTCATGAGTGACGAGGCACATTTTTATCTCAACGGCGATGTAAATAAGCAAAATTGCCGTTATTGGGCTCAAGAGAATCCTCGGAAAATTCATCAGCGACCTTTACATTGCCCTAAAGTAACAGCATGGTGTGCCATTTCATCGGCTAGAATAATTGGGCCTTATTTTTTTGAAGAGAATGGTTAGACGGTGCATGGTGTGCCATTTCATCGGCTATAGAATAATTGGACCTTATTTTTTTGAAGAGAATGATCAGACGGTAACCGTTACCGCTGCGCGCTATGTTCAAATGCTGCAGATATTCTTTTACCTCAAACTGAAGAAGAGATAGGACATTACTGGTTTCAGCAAGACGGGGCAACAAGTCATACGGCGAGAATAAGCATGGACATTTTAAGAGAATCCTTTCCAAACAGACTCATTTCAAGAAATGGTGCGATTCCATGGAAAGCAAGATCCCCAGATCTTTCAGCTCCGGATTATTTCCTTAGGGACTATTTAAAGCTTAAAGTGTTTGTGAATAAACCCAGAAATTTAAGAGATTTGAAATTAAACATTAGAAATTAAATCAATGATTCCCCACGTCACGTTCTTCAAAACATGCAAAAATTTGCTAATCAATTAGAAGAATGCATTGAGAACAATGGCGATCATTTACGAAGCACTATATTTAAATTATAAAAAACTCCCATCTTTCTAGTTTGAAAATATGTGTTAATTCGTTTTATTATTCAAGTTAATAAATTTTTATAAGCTGTTTAAATAGGGCAGTTCATTTTGCCGAACCCTGAATATCAATAAAATTGCAATATAAGTATTCTCCTTCCTTCATATTATAATATTGTTTGAAAATACTAATATTGGTGGAATAACCATCCATGTTATATTTCCGCTAATGAATTTATTAAAATCAATAGATCTTTAAATTTCGCTTTTTTTGAAAAATTACCAAACTGTAACATAGACCGTCATTCGGCTTCAATTACTGTTATTACCGCTCGTGAATAATATACTATAATACATATAAACTTGTTACGTATAAAGTTCATGGTGAGTGAATTTTTTCAACTCATTCCTGTTAGCATTTCTTCATTGGCACGCATTTTACTTGTTTACCAGAAGTGTAGGTGTAATTTATTCAAATTGGGCAATTCTCTCTTCCTTTTTCGGCTTTATTCTCGTCGACTGCGGCCCTTGGCGATACTTAAAAAAATTACTATTCCCCATAGACCGCGTCTTTAATCCGTTATTCGTTCCCGCACCAGCATCCGAAAACCCGCCCCTGCGTTGATCTCTCGGTCTGTATCATAGCAACGTTACTGGGAGCTAGACGAGAGATAGAAGGCGTAACATTTCGGTATCTGCGTGGGTTCGTAGCAGGTTAGAATGCCAGACAGGTGAAAAAAGATCTTTCACCGGCATTATCGTGTTTATAATACGGTATTATGAGGAGAGTTGGCGGTGAAAGGAAGCCAGAAGGGTCTGATATTGCTTGATAATGTTCGGCTCACCAGAAATCAAGGTGAACAATTTTAGTTTTTTAAGTGAAACAATGGTTAGATTCGGAAAAAACGGCGAGAGTCAAGAAAGGCGCGAATTGTTAAAAAGTTTGAAAGAAGTGAGTCTGGATCAAAATGGTAAACACACTAATGAAAATGGTAAGTTTTTTGTTTATAAATAGTACAAAATAGTCAACGGCAAAGCTGGAATTAAAAAGAAATATAGGAAAAATAAAAAGGAAGTAGTATTAATAAAAGTCATTTATGAAAATTTTCTGAAATGTTTACGGTTAAATGAAAAAAAAAATCACAATCTTGTTTGTGCTTATTTTTTTTTCAATGTTAATTTCTTTTAATATAATAGTTGCGACAAATCAGCTGCTTCATCTTGTTTACTGTTTAAATTAGTTTGAACTAAGTTAGCGTTTGTTAAAAAATTTGGAACAAGTAAGTCTGGATCAAAATGGTAAACGTGGGAATGTTTTGATATGGCGAGTTTCTTGTTTGAGCAATTTAATGTCAAACCTTTACTCTAAAACAAATCTAGGAAAAACAAAAAAGAAGTAGTGTACTAAAGTCCTTTATAAAAATTTTCTAAAATGTTTACTGTTAAATGAATAAAAAAACACAAACTTCTGCTTATTTTTTTCCAATCTTAATTTCTTTTAATATAATATTTGAGACAAATCAGCTGCTTCATCTTGTTCACTGAAAGAAGTGAGTCTGAATCAAAATGGTAAACATAGGCACATATTAAATTTCCAATTTTTTTGTTGTTTGAGCGATTTAATGTTAAACCTTAAATCAAAAACAAATCTAGGAAAAATAAGAAAGTACTATTAAACAAAGTCATTTATAAAAAATTTCTAAAATGTTGAGAGTAAAATGAAAAGAAATTCAAACTTGTGCTTATTCTTTTTAAATGATAATCTCTTTTAATATATTAGTTAATTTAAACTGAGAGTATTATTATTATTATTATTATTATAAGTGAGTTTGGATGAAATTGGTAAACATAGGCATATATTGAAATGGTGAGTTTCTTGTTGTTTGAGCAATTTAATGTCAAATCTTAAATCAAAAACAAATCTAGGAAAAATAAAAAAATAGTACTTAGTATTAAATAAAGTCTTAAATGAAAATTTTCTAAAATGTTTACAGTTAAATAAAAAAAATCACAAATTTGTGGTTAGTTTTTTCCAATGTTAATGATTTTTAAAATAATAGTTGGGAAAAATCAGCTGGTTCATCTTGTTCACCTTTTCAGTTAATATCAACTAAGTTAGTGGGTATTAAAGAGTTTGAAAGAAAAAACTCTTGATCAAAATGATAAACGTAGGCACATACCTATTGATATGGTGAGTTGCTTGTCGTTTGAGCAATTTAATGTAAAACCTTAAATCAAAAACAAATTTAGGAAAAATAAAAAAGAAGTAGTATTAAAAGTCCTTTATGAAAATTTTCTAAAATGCTGACAGTTAAATGAAAATAAATCATAATCGTGTACTTATTTTTTTCAAGTAAATTAATAACGTTGTTATTAATATACTTACTAAATATGAAACGCCGTTTTTCACACTAACCTTGGAGACTGGTAAGTTGGCAAATTTGTCTTTTTTTTTATTTATTTTAGAACTGACTGTCATGGTAGACATTATTTAAAACGACAAGGAATTTAAAGCTAGCAACAGAATATTTCGTAAAAGCTTCACGTATGAAGAAGAAAGCACGTAATCCATTTAAATGACAAAACATTATTTTTCTTTCTTATTTGATTTATTTTTAATAAAAAAATGGATTGAATACATAACAAAATTTATAGTCACTGAATCAGGTTTAGAGTTTAAAAACTAACTCCGTTTTTCGAATTATTTGAATGTGTGATTAAAAGACTCATCTAAAAGTTCTTCAAAAACTGATTAACGTAGGATTGAGATACAAAATAGACAATAATGTTTTTTTTTGCAACAATTGATGCTTGAATGTGTAATTTTAAGTAGAAATTAGTCACAACCAGAAAAAAGAATATACCTATGCGTCATTTTAAGCTTTTTTTTAAAAATAATACATCTTTTAAATGCTTTCAAATTAGCTTGGTTTTTGCAGAACATATGATGTTAGAATAGCATGTTTCAATGTTCTAATTAACCTTCGTGACAGCGAACATGATGACTTTTTTTTAAATATAAATTATGTTGTTTTAGGGTACTGATTAGCTAACTTCTCGAATAAATCCTTCTCGTTTCCATAAATGTCTCATAAGCATAAGTTGGCGCAAAATCTGCATTTTTTGTGACATCCGTTTCAAAAGGCAAAGAGTTACGCTATTGGCGACTCAAATTAAGGAGGCCAGCTGCAATCAGCTGCTTTTTAACTGGCAAGGGCTCACTAGACGACAAAATTGACAAAAGATCCCAAATAACTCAATAATGAAGATGAAGACGAAACGAAAACATTCCCCGTTATAGTAGTTAGTTAATTGGCTGAAAAAGATGCCATGTTCTTAATTTCAGTCGCCAATAGGGAATTTTATACATACAATTTCCCCACCTTAAATTGTAAATAGAGTGCTTGAAAAAACATCCTAAAATTTCATTACGGTATCGCGCCGAATTGAGAATCCCTTAAAAAAAAAATCGGTCCAATTAACCCTCCTTTCTGTGAATGCAGAGGCTTCTTTCTCTATAAAGAAATGTGGATTTTCAGAACTCCACATTATCATTTGTTGAGAATTTACATAACCAGAGATGTAAAACCATGCCTCGTCAGTAAAAATGGTTTTTCAAATACGTTTTCATGATTATGCAAACTACCGATAAACCACTCTGAAAATTGCATTCGCTGCGGCTTGTCGTTTGATAACAATTCTTGGACTGAGCTTAGACGATAAGCGTGCCATCGCTCAAAGTGATATTCTCTTAAGTCTGGCCTATTTTAGGTTCAGAGGTTGGCTAATAAGACAGGACCGGACCTGTACTCACCTTTCAACTTAACTAATAAACACCAAGAAGACCTAGTCTCTGAAATATATAAAGTCCAGTAGTAAAATGTTTAAAAGACACACTATTCAAGAAACACCCACAGAAACATCAACATCACAAACACCAAAATCAAACAAAAATAAAATAACGCGACCTGTCGTGTCAGCTTGATACGCCTCCAAGCAACCCACTACCGATCTAGGGACTTTTCGAAGAAACCAGTATCCAGCGTTGATGTCATCTGTGATTGTCAAATATCGAAACGCTGAGATTTATCATAAATTGAACTCTATTTGCCCGTTCTTGAACTTTTGGGTATTTGAGATTATCAATAAAAAAAAAACTTACCATCCTATGAAGTGCTAACCCGTTTCCAATACACCTTTTAGAGCCGATCTAATTTTTTATATGACAAAAATTAAAAAAAAACTCCAGCCGGGCATGGCCTCGAACCCACCACCTCTCGGTCCATAAGCGAATACTCTACCTCTGGACCAGGTTACTGATGCAGAAAAACCGGTAAACGTGTTACTAGTGCATCATATGGGGAGGAGCCGAAACAACGCGACAAAAACGATATCCTCTTATTAACAGTTTCGAGATTAGTTTGCTTGGTCGTGAGCGACTGCTTGCCTCGTATTGGTTTTCTAGGTGGACGAACTGGCTAACTATCGTGTTTAAATAAAGTATTTTTACTTACACGAAGTGAGTGGATACTTACGTCAAATCAATATAGCCCACAGAAATACTTCGTATGGGAAAGTTTCTTTTGTCTGCGCAGTACATTTATGTAATAAATGAGGGTCTTACTGGAATTTTTCATATCCCAAGCTATATTCACAACAGAACATTTTTATGATTTTTCTTTAGATATAATATATGACATAACTACCCTACGCACTTTACAACTAATGAGATTTTTTTTTATTATTTATTTAACAAAGGAAAATTCTTTGTTGACACCATTAAATTTTTCAGGAATACTGACTTTGACAATAACGAGTTTTATATGCTTAATACACAAAAAGAGTAAACATAAAATTGAATAAAACATTTACGCATAAATTCACTAAAAAGATTTAAGATTTAGGACTGGTTTAAATTAAGATCTTCTAGTTCATCAGTTAGGTTTTCACTTGTCCAATCATTGTTAATAAGTCGTCATTAAAAAATTAAAAGTTATGCTAATATTTCTGCGATTTGCTTGGTTTCCAAAAACTCTTATCTTGGAACGTGTTGCTAGAATAAATTTAGTTCTATTATTGTGGAAAGTATGTACTAAAATTGCTATTTTCTTTTATAAATTTACAAAAAAACTCAGAAACAAGTTTATAGCATAAAACATAATTGTCTTACTGTCATACTTGTCAGTTTTTGGTTATCAAATTAGACTAGCGTTCGAGAATCTGACCGTACCTCACAAGAGCGTTTGGCTTAATTTCTAATATAAAGCCGACACCACACATGCGGCATTCGCCGAATCGCGAATGTTTGCTAGTTGGCGAACTATTTGGCAAACTATTCGAGGATTCCCGACAGCCCACGCTTCACATATGGTATTTGTGGACGACTACACCAATCTCCTCTTGGCAACACCTCCATATCTGGCGATTGTGGCGACTTAAATGCTTCAGTGTTAATACACGTTTGCATTGCCATTAAGCTTTCGCTTTATAGTAGCCCAAACATTCTCAATAGGATTCATGCCTGGGGACTGGGAAGATCAATCCAACGTTTTATTGTCATTATCGTATTTCCAAGTTGTGCACAAGACACTGCGGGCATTATCTTCTTGTAGTACCGATTATTACCAGTATTATCTCCATACCACCTTTTAGGAGAGCAGTTTTATATATTTTTAACATTTTCTGTTAAATGAGAGAATTATAAGGGTAGAACTAAGATTGGTTAATACAGTGTGGGCAGTTATAGTAGCATATGGAGAAAACGAAGATGCCGGAAAAGAAGAAAAACATATTCTTTGAAAACCTGCAAAGAGAGATAGATGAAGAAGGAGAGAATTTAATAATTTTGGGGGTTCTCAATGAAAGAGAGGGAGACAAAAACGCGGGAATGGAAGAGTATGTGGAAAAATATGGGAAGGAAGTCAAATCAATAATGAAAGTATAATTATGGAGCTGAGTATGGAAAACAATTTGGTAAGAACAAATACAAAGTTTAAACACAAAGACATATTATACAAAAATTGGGACATGGGAAAATGAAGCAGACACAAATAACAGAGCTGATGTTTGCAGATGACGTGGTACTCCTGGCAGACACGGAAAAGGATCTACAACACAATATAGAAATATTGGATAGAGAAATGAGCAAAATAAATATGAAGATAAATATAGAAAAGACGAAAAAAACGATAATTTCAAGAACACATACAGTACATAACATAAAAATACACGGAAAAGGAATAGAACAAGTGTACAACTACAAATATCTAGGTTCAGTAATAGAAAATGACGGAATGATGGATGGGGAAATCAACGAAAGAATAAGAAAGACAGGAAAAATTTACAACAGCATGAAAACATCGTTTTTGGGAAGAAAAGAAATACCCCAAGAAATTAAAACAGAAGTAATAAAAAGGTAGTTAGACCGGCAATTGCGTATAGTAGCGAAACCTGGACTTTCACAGAGAAACACAAATCGCGATTAAATGCTATATATATATATGAGATTTCTTAGAAAGATAGATGGAAAAACGAAGAAAGATAAAATAAAGAACGAAGTGTACAGACAAAGTTAAATGTGAAATCAATAAACGATATAGTAAGTGTAGGACAGTTGAGATGGTGCGGCCATGTGTGTCGTAGGGGAAGTTCGGATATAATGGTCCCCCTTAATAAAAACGCTAAAAACTGCCAAGAATAAAATAATTCAAAATTATTTGCATATTGGAACGTGTTTATTGCCTAAACTATAATTTATAAAAAATACACAAATATGTGACAAAATATTTGTCAATAAAAAATAATATCAGTTTAAAAAAAAGTACAAAATGGCCATTTTGCCCACACGACTGGGTAAAACGGACCCCTAGTATGGATATAATGGACCCTGACATGCTAATAATGAGTCCTCATTTACATAGGTCACAAAAGTACTCTTTTGTTTTATTAGCAACCCCAGCACATAGTGTATGTGCCCACTGTCGACATAATAGGCATTGTATCCAATATTCACCAGATTTAGATTGGCTAACAATTTCTCCAAAAAAGGAGCAAGGTGCATCTTCTTGGTTCTGTTTAGGTTTTTTGGAACTCTTTGAGAACAAATCTTTGGTGGCTTTTTTTTTTAGCTTGTGCCTTAGGATTTACTTGCGGGATTGCTTTTTCTTTAATTATGTCATAATTTGGAGTGGATGTGAGGACAGTAGCTCCTTGGGATGGGCGTAAGCTTCTTGAGTGTGGTGGGACAGCAGGCGGTGGTAAAATATCTAATGGAGAAACAAGTAGTTTTGGATTATTAGGTTCATTTTTCTCAACAATAGGGTCCTGAGTCCTGACGAGTCGGAGGATTTTCATTTTTATTTTTACCCAGATTTAAATTCAACGTATTTGAATTATAATTTTAAGAATTATTTTCAGCGGATTCATTCGAGAAAATGCTGATCTCGTCAGAAGAATTTCCACTTGGCTGCCAGTCGTCTTCAGATTCACTTGAAGAAGAAGAAGAAGAATAATGTGCCACTTTTAATTTAATTTTTGATTGTGAAGTGCCTGGCTTCAATAAATTTAGTGATTTATCTTCCATTATTGTAAGGCATTTATTTGCCTTAGATTCAGTTAGGGTTTCAATCTCCAATCTGGAAATATATTTGGGTTGAACGGCCGAATGCCAGTTTTTTCAAAAGAGCTTAACACATTATTACACATTTTTAGTAGTCCCTTAAGTTTTACCCCTATCCTGAAAGTCATCAACGTTTTTTATTTGTTTTTAATGCATGACCAACTTCTGTACGAACTCGTCTGATTTTTTATATAACGAGCTGCTGCTGGAAAACTTAATTTTGCCCTCTTTGGGTGCGTATACAGAAAGAATGCTTCGAAACATTGACAGCACGCACCACTCATATTATGACAAAACTACCGATTACCATCACGACTGACTGGCGTTTTACCATTAGTGCATATCAGCTTGCCCCGCCATCTATTAATCTGTGAAGGGCTTAGTCTAATCCCTCTCGAACCATCCAAGAACTGGAGCCAACGCTCTTGTGTTAATGACATATCTATGGAAAAATGACAAATTATTCAAGTCAAACTTTTTAAAGAAAGACAAATTTGTGAAGTCGTATTCTATATAATATAGTTATCTATATAATAGAAATGAAGCTATGGTTATATCTCCATCTGCCAGTCACTTGGTAACTAGTGTAAGATACGACAATATAGATTTGTTTCTAAGTATAGGTAGAATTATATAGCCCACGGAATCCAACTGTTAAGCTTCAAGCGCATAACACTGATAGCCTTATAGTAAAAGAAAATAATTTCGCTTTAATAATTTGCATCTAAAAACGGAATATTTAGGGAATCAACTCGATATCCGTCCGTACGTCTGTCACATCATTTTAATCAGATTCTTTGTCCCGATCATTTCGCTCCTATAGTGGCTGCAAACCTGATTGGCCCAAACTATAGAGCAGACATCAATACGCCGAAACAATATAATCTAAGCAAACAAATGATATTTGTGCGAAATTTTATTGCACGAAAAATGCTGTCTCCTATTAGCATCAAACTTCCAAATAAGCAGGAATAAATCCGATTTCAATTCTCTTTATTGACAATTCGAACAGAAGTGTTCGATGAAAAGCTTCCCATTTTTTGCATTTTATTTATTCTTCCATTTATTACAGACAATGAAAAAAGATAAATGAGAAACAATCACTTCTTATTGATTGGGTGTAGGATACTGAAGTAGAATTGACAGAAATAAGGTACAAAGAAATTTAAAAACAAAATTTGAATAATAATTCAATGTTTTTTTTTTGTTTATTAATAAAAATACGATTACATTTACTGCATGGCAGGCGCGGCCCGTATAATTTTAAAGTTGTATATCTCTGTTGCTACTTCCATGCCAAGTTCAAGTTTTTTAATAGTGAGCCTAATACTAGGAATGTTGGTAAAAAATATTTTGTAATTTGCGAAAAAAAGTTGATTTATTGAATTGACCCACCTGGGAAAAAATTACCACGCTAAGGTATTTTATTTATTATTTTTTCTAAAGAAATTTTGCATCATTTTGTCGACAATTCTTAAATTTTAAGAGAAAAAAATGCATTAGTAAAAAGTTATAGTCATTTGAATTTTTTTTAAACCTAAAATATAATTTAAAAAAAAATCAAAAGTACAGGCTCAAACAGGTTAAAGAAAATTACTAATAGAATATTAAATAATAATAATTGTAATATTCGAGAAATATTTCTTATTTTATTAAACTTTAAAAAAATTAAGCGCACATCATACGTATTTATTTTTCAAAAACTTTTCCTCCATATTCTACGTATTTTTCAAACTGACGTCGAAAATGGCCAAAGCTTCTTCTTATTTCTTCCAGTGAAATCGATTCTAACGATCTCAAAATTATCTGCTTTAAAACTTCT
Organism: Philopedon plagiatum; assembly: GCA_963971165.1. Lineage (NCBI taxonomy): Eukaryota > Metazoa > Arthropoda > Insecta > Coleoptera > Curculionidae > Philopedon > Philopedon plagiatum. The sequence continues at coordinate 142,851,063 of OZ020189.1, read as the reverse complement.
TCGTCATTTTCAATGGGTCTTTCATATGTCAGTTGCTTAATGCGCCCCCAGAGAAACATATCACATTGTCAAATCGGGACTCCCAGGGGGCCACAAAATTGGACCATTTCGGCCCATTCATCGATTTCCAAATTTGCGATTAAGCCAATCCCTTACATCTGCAGCGTAATGTGCAGGACACCCATCGTGCCGAAAATACATATTTCGGCAATATTGAAGAGGCAATTATTCTAACTTGTCTGACAAAAATGACATCAGCATATGTAAATAAGAATGTCTGTTGCATGTATTATCAAAAAATATGTTATTGAATTGTTTGCATACCCTGCATAAACAAATATTTTTTTTGCATCGTGAATCTTATTTCGAAAGCAAGCAAAAACTTTTATAAAGAATAACCTTTTTTTGTATCTTTAAGATTCAAATTCAGTTTTAAACGTCAGGAAATTTGGCATCTTCACTTGGTATACGAATGTAAACAAGAATAATTACGGGAGATATGAAAATTTACTCTTTTTCATAACAAAAATAATTTTTTTATTCTTGTTTTTAAAAAAAATTTGGCATAATTGACAAATTAATATAATCTTAAGACTTTGAAATTTACCCATGTCAAATTTTATTTCTATACTTTTACTAACAGGGGGTTAAAGATTTAACACGTAAAACTCTATGGACCGCTTTAAAACAATGTACTGTATAATTTAAGTCACCCCAATTTTTAAAATGTATCTCATTCAAACTTACTGGAGTAAATAAATCCTGGAGAGCGTTGAAAGAGAAACGGCAAGTGGGGAAATGTAGCGCTATTTTTAATATTTCACTGATTTTTTTCCTTCGCAACGGGATTAGGTAGTTAATATCGTTGAGCTTTAAGTGCTCTTGGTGCTTTTTTCGTTAGGAAGTTTCAAAATAGCTTGGGCCTTTGGCATAAACAACAAGATTAAATAGGTTTCAAGAAAGTAAGTAAAAAATAAATAAGTTAATTAAGAAAATTTATATAATAAGGCCAGTTGGTCTAAATCGTTTGATTTTGCTCCAGGAAAGCTGGATGTCATATTTTTATCCGGACACCCTCTGTAATCAATGAATGTCAAAATACTTGACTAAGGCAAGTGTATTTTTACTCAACTTCCAGTTCTTTATCTTCGCAGATCAATATTCTACATATTTTCTTGAAGTTGTGTACATTGCGTAAAAATTACTATCGTTTGTATTTTTTTTTAAATATAGACCTAAAGGAAAAAAGTTTTAACCTGGAAATGTAGGACCTTTCGAAAACCAATTTCTGGAAACAAATTTTTTGAACATTTTCGATAATAACTTTTTTCCATAAACATTTTTTTAAGACAGGTGATTTTTTGAGAGTAAAGCTACGAAAAATTTTCGAAAATCAGTTTTTTCAAAACACATTTACACTTTTTAAAAGTGAATTTTTCGAAAAACACGGAAATATTAATAAAAACAAACAAGAACAGATCCTTAGAAAATAAACGTTTTCCGCGTTTGCTTGTATAGCTTTTGTATCTCGATTACTCTATAACATGTTTTCGAAAAAAGTTTTTCTTTCGATAAAAATCAATATTTGAAACAACTTTTTACCGGAAAAATGTGCTCTCAAAAAAGATGTTCTTCAAAAAATTATTTAGGAAAATATACGAAAAAAAATTTGTTTTCAGTATTAATAACCCAAGAACATCGACAACAGAAAAAATCTTATGACAGTTTTCGAAAGGATGTTGCTTGGAAACAGACCGACGCCGCAGGCGGAGGTATGTTTTTTATAAGCAACATGCTTGAGAAAGTTGTTAGACGATTTTTGAGCATTTATTGATGTTCGAGGGTTATTCGTAAGATTTTTTTTTGCTTTAAACAGAATTTTTTGTATGTTAGAGTTAATTATTTGGACTATTTTATTACCAATATTATAACCAAAAGGTAACATTTTGAAATTATTTCCATGGTGAAGCAACGAAGTGATAATTAACCCTGGGCATCTAACGTTTCATACAAGATTTTTTTAAATTTTGACACACATATTATTATGTAAATAAAATTATTAATTGTAATTATTGTATCAAAACATCTAAGTAGGCATCAGACATTTTTATTTCATTTAGTAGGTACCTAGTAGATAGTTGTCTGGGTTGTCATAATGTCGTTTTGACGTTTTATTTGTAAAGTATCGCATCACAAATTAAATTTTTTCTTGTAAATATACGTGTGCAGTAAAATGTAACGTGATTTTTGTTTTTTTTTTCTGACAGAATTTTGTCCATAAACTTTGAAAAATGGATTATATTTCCATTCGAAACTGTCTTTTTAGAGGTTTCCTTGGTGGAATACAGACGGCCCAGACAGTCATTACAGTGGCGCGCCGAGACGGAATTATTAGGTTTCCTATTTCAGAAATATTGAGTTACTTCAACATCCTTTAATATTGTTTCACTTAACTAGTCAAACAAAAAAAATCATCTCGATATCTTCAAAATTGACGAACTTATTCAATTTCTTATATTATGCTAAATTGTTAATTACTACGCGCCCGGCTTGTGTCGACTCGTGACGTCAGAATACACAACACGCCGGGCTAGCTGCCTGCTGCTGCATTCGCGTGATTACTTTACATTTAGGTATTATTTTAGTATGCTCATTTGCTCAATGCTCAAGTTCATTGAGTGAGGTCTACATTTCTCGCTTTTCTTTGCAATGTGATATTGTGAAAATGGAAGAAGGTTTTGTTCGTGAAGATACAACAAATCTACCCAAAGTTGATATTATTGATATGATAATGGATTTTTTTGCGAATAATCCGTCATAGAGTAGTGCCGGGATCCGAGGAGCTAAGCTTTCAAAGTATGTGTGACCTAGGCTGTAGCTGTTCTTATACCCTCTTTTGACACTAGGAAAATACATTAATTATTTCAATTTATGAATTAATTTATTTGTTTATTATTGTTAGGTAGTTGTGGTGTATGAATAATGACCCTTAAAAACAATTATTTTCACTGAACTTTCAGGAATATTTGTTGGTGTACATGTATGGAGCATGGAGCTGATTAGTTGTTGGTGCTCATTGGCGTAGGGCTTGAGGGTTTTTAAGAGGGTCAAATGTTGAAAAATATTCTCAAAATTTTAAAAAACCGTTCAATTTTCAGTAAATTTTTAGAAATATTTTGTCGGGGTACATGTCTGTCTGTAATTAGTTTTTGGTACTTACTGCCGTAGAGCTTTAAATTTTTAGGGGATCCAATTTTGAAAAAAAAATCAAAAAACAGTTCCATTTTATTAAAATGTTCTTTGAGAGTTTTTGTGCGTTTACCATTTATAAAAAAATTACAACGACGTTACGCAGTGTCCTGTCCGGTAAGAATAATACTAACCATTAAATGGGCTCCTACTCCGCTGTTGACCGAGTCGTGTGTTGTGACGTCATCGAGCCTCAGCCACCCTGAGCGTGGCATCTCAAACTTTACAGGACGATAACATTTTTATTTCTACAGATAATTAGAAAAGAAAAATACAGACTTTTTTACATTTTGAGGACTATTTATTAAGAGAAAATGAAAAAAATGGAAACTTCGTAATTATAGCGGTTGCTTTTTGTCCTACACATGCATAATTTATGAAGCAAAGAAAAGGCTACATAGTTATGAATAAACAGCTGCGTCTCTTCTTGCTGAAGGTCAAAGCGTACACCATAGATTTAGAAATAAGTTCTGCTAAGATGGCGTACGAGTCATTTGGATTTTAAACTGTTTTAAACTGTTTTCCGTTTAATTTAGACTTTTACGGCTACGTATTGTTATTTTCTCTTGATCTAAAGTGGTGTACCTACATAGATTTTTAACATGCCGCAAAAATGATTTGTGCCAGGCTATAGAACAAATTATGATAGTTATTAAAACAGAAGGTTATCAAACAACTTTTTTAGTTTTCCAAAAGACGATGAAAATAAAGAGTTGGTTGTGCGCTATCCACAAATACAATTTCTCAGTGACTCAGAGGGCTCAGAGGGCTGTGATAAAACAAAAGAAAATGCTATTTATGAATGAATGGTGACGTCTCCTCTTGTTAATGGTCAATGGTGCACACCAGCATTATTTCTTAGATGTTGTACAGGGAATTGGCAAACAGATACGGACCCTAGCGAGATAAAATCTAACGTATACCATTTCGTGAATATTTTTTATTTTGACAAACCTGCCACATAAAAGTAATAGCAAGATCAAAGTTTTTTAAAAAAAGATCCAAATATTATTGTTATTACCTTTAAACCAGTCACACTATTTGAATCATATCACGATAATGGATCTGATTTCTAAACATACACGTATTAAAATAATAAGCTTTGGAACATGTTTTATCATATAAATGCACTTTTAGGCTTGTCTTATGTATAAACAAAACATATTGCTTGTGATTTAGTAGTAAACATTTTAAGGCACTTATTAAACAATATTACTTTCAAAGGTGGTTCGCAAATTAATACGTCTAGATAAATATTATTATAAACAGAAATAGAAAGGTTTCACAAGACAGAGAATTTTAAAAATTCTAAACTTTCTGAAGCTGCTATTTTGATATTGTTGCTTAGTTATTTGCAAGGTTATTATTTTGGGCTTGGGCAAGTCTGCCATTTAGCCACCCTTTAAACATTTGCGAGATTATTTTCTGTAAAACCTATGGTTTTCCAGTCACACATAAACAAGGAAGGTAGTAGAGGAATTCTTCACTGGTCTAGGTGGTATCACAGTACCACCCCACACGCTCTCCTTAAAGGGCTGGTGAAATCCCAACGGATGTTACCAGATCTGGAAGTCGGACTTCCCCAGTACACCACGGTACTTGGTAGTTAGGGTTCGGTCTTTGTGGACTGTCACACGATAAAAAAATATATTTTTAGCTAGGCTAGAACATATTGTTTGGCTTTTATGCAAAAAAATCCTAAATATACAGGGTGTTTCAAAAACACACGTGCCATCGCTTAAAGGGAGATTCTTTGAAAGAAACTAAGGCAAAAAGTTCATATGAACGTGGGTCCTCAGATGCTTTGTTTGAAAGATACAGGGTGTTTAATTTTTTAAATGCTCTTTACTTGGTAAAACCGATGTGTTTTGGAAAACTAAAAAAGTATTAAACTCGACTGAGTCATATCATATGACTGACAGGAAGATGTTTGTGAAGTATGGTGGTTCTCAGTCTGAAACAAGGCAGGTGCTTGGAGCTTGGTGTCCCTTAGGGTTCTGTACTGGGTCCACTGTTGTTCATATTATATGTTTGTGATTTGCCGATGTATGTAAAATCCGGGCATGTAACGATGTGGCGGATGATACAACTATTGTGGTCACTGCTGAGAACACTGATGTAGAAGGCATCGTCCGTCTGCAGGGATATGGAGGCATGGTGTGAGGGAAACGGGTTAATATTAAATGGTCATAAAATGGTATATATGAGTACGTACAATCGCAAATCTTCTATCGGAAATGATTTTGAAAAAATGCTCAACATAAATCTGTCAGCGAATGTAAAATTTCTCGGCACTTATATCGATCCTCAATTAATCGTTTCTTAATCATATAGATCACGTTTGTGGTAAGTTAAACTCCACATATTTTGCAATACTCAACCTAAAAAACACCCTCGATAGGGAGGGACTTCTGTCTGTTAGGTACTCTCTAGCTTACAGCCATGTGTTGCGTATGTGTTGATCATTTGTTTGTATAAAATAAATGTTTTAGTTATTTGCAGAGAGAAATTTTGTTTTATTAACTCTATGATTTTATTTGCCCTTCCTACTTTAACAGTGTCTGAGTGTCTTGTTTTGTAATTTTTATCTTCTTATACTTTTATGCAATTTCTAATTTATGAATTTCTATTTTAATTACTTTGGCTGTGAAAGGAAACTGATTATCAATGTTTTCTGATTTTACGTTTATTTAGTTCTTAGAAATCGTCCTTAACTGTAACTGTGTATACTTTGACTACTTTGGGAACCATTTCTTAATAGTTGCATATTATGTAGAGTAAAGTGACCAAATATTGAATAGGTGCTTAATATGGAATATCGATTTATTTTAAAAACTATTTGCGCCATTTACTAATTGAAGACTGATACATGAACAATCGCTTATTTTTGCATTGCCGCGAAGTCTTCGTAGCCATGTTTGCATTAGTATGGATCATACCGCCGGTAAACACTTATGTTGATATTGAAAGTTTATTTCCTGGCAAGTATTTTTCTGTTTTCTGGTAAGACGTCTCAGTTTAATTGAATTCCTTTGATTGCATGCCTATCCTCGAAGGTCATTGTTTTTTATTGTTGGCATTGTTAATCGTTAATTTTATGTTTTTAGCAAAAAAACAAGGTTCAATTTAATGTGAGGTTAGTGCCAAATATGGAATACACCTGAGCAAACCTGAGAAATCTGGATCCAGTGTATATTGTGCAGTCACTGGGCACACGAAGAATTTTCAGGTGCACTGAGCGAGCATTTTGTTTGTGACTTTCTCAAATAACTTGTGTTTGTGCCTTGCACAATTAAAGTCTCTTTTTGTTTGTAAGAAAGTCGTTTTTCAGTTGCTTAAACATTTTTTTTTTAAATTTGCTTAGGTTTTATATTTTCTTTGAAAGCAGATAGTTTTCTGGTTGATGTGTTTGTAGATACTATTATTTTTTAGGATTAAATAAACGTCTATTTAACATATTTTATTTATTTAATAAGGTATTCCATATTAGGCTTAAAAATATAACACCCAGAAATATGCAACTTTTTGTTTATTAGCTCATAATTTCTGTTATAAGATATTTAATCCCTTATATCCCCAGAAATATTTTCAGATCATCCTTAATAAAAGGTTTTAGTAATATAACAAACCATTTTTGCACAAAAGAAAAATTTTAAACATAAATAACAAAATGGTATTCCATATTTGGTCACTTTACTCTATATATTGGATGATATTATTAGATATTAGATTATAGAAATAATTTGTTTAAGTTCATAAAAAAATATTATAAAAGTGTTAGAAATCTGCAATTGCCTCTTAGAAGGCACTTACTATTTGTGAGATGAATCAGAGTAATGTTGAGATTGAGAATGAACTTAATTTAAAAATAAAATATGATTGGTTGTAAGTGTTTTAATGATAAAATTTAATAAACAGAAATCAAAAGACAATATCTGTGCATGTTTAGTAATTCTATATTCGTATTATTTCCAGCTGCATTCCAACACGTTCGAGAGAACATCGACGACTTAGATGGTAAGAATGGAATTAACGAGACTGATTTAATATTCCTAAAAGGACTGATGGATAGTCCCGTCCTAAAAAATTTGGTTAAGGTAAGTTTATATAAAAAACAAAGGGTTTGTTGAGTCATTTCATGTTTTTAGTAAATATGTTAATAGTATTGCATAATATTAAGGTTTAAATTCGACAAAATTCAAAACATTCAGTTTTCCCGTTTGACGTTATCACACGAAAAACAACTGAATGTAACGGGCCATGTGGCGAATCCAATTAAGGATATGGCAACACCGCCATGATCTCCTGTCGGCCGTTTTAGTACTAACGGAAATGTTTATATTCTATTTTCTTTGCTGTTTATATTCTGTATACATTTTGTAGCATTTTTTATTCTTCGAATTTAGTTTTATTGGGAAAATGTGTATTTCGGTATGAAGGATAAACTACAAGAGAAATAATGGTAAAACCCAAAAATGATCGTGGTGTATCTACAGCGTGCATGCAGTAGTTATTCGATCTCGATTCGGTGAAATATGGATAAATATTCATTTTAGGTTATAAAATATTGTGAGTTACCTGTTTTCTGTCCAATACAAATTTGTTCTCCTTGATTAGGTACATGATTACATTTACTAAGGCAGAGGTTACCTCCATAAACATCACTGACGATAAAAAGATTGTGAACACTGAACCTAACGTTTGAATACAGAACCAGTGGCGTAGATAGGATTTTGTTTTGGGGGTCCAACTATTTTGTCATTTAGGCTACTAAATGTACAGTACACGTGCATAAAGTGCCCTTCCGTCCCGATTTTGGCGGGACAGTCCCGCTTTTAAATGGCCAGTCCCTATTTTGTGTAAAAAAACAGCTTTATTTTGCCGTAAATAGAATTGCAAGTGGCAACGCCGGAAGTGTCAAGTGCCACAATCATGCAACAATGCGCCACAATCCTGCAACAATGCGCCACAATCCTGCAACGTTGCCCTTGGATTCTATTTTACGATCCTATCGTATCGGATTGTGTGAAAAAGTTAAATTACATAAAAAAGTAGATTTATTAACCAATAAGATACACCTAAAATTTGGTGTCTCTGTCTTTACTAATATCAAGATATTTGCCCATACTAAGACTTTTCGGACACCCTGTATGTTACTATATTATAATATATCATGTTGGTTTCGATTTTTGCTTTTGTTTTTTTTTAAATCGCACTCAGTTCTAGGAGTACCAAACCCTTCGTTTTTGGGCAAATTTATTTTTCAGCTCTTTGTCCCGCTTTTGCCTAAACCAAATCACTTTAACGCTAATGCGAAGTCGGGATGTGACTCATCGTAATGGGGATGAGACCGTTTGCACCAATTATTGTTTCATCATTCAGTTCCATTGATCAATATAACTACATGTTTTGGATCTAGATGCCTCTGCGGGGTCCGCACCTCCTGGACTCCCCCCCCGTATCTACGCCACTGTACAGAACACTGTCGAACAATAAGAAACAAATAGTAAAACTGTAAAATAACAAAATTTAACAAATTTTCACACACAGACAAAACAAAGGGTACCTACATATATATGCACAGAAAGTACAAAGGTAAGGTTACGATTTTTGACAAGAAGTGTCACTAGCTAAGTTACTTGCAAAATTCTTGCAGCGGTGCCAACGCTTAAGTTATTTCCTAAATTTGGGTCGCTCATCGTGGGACTACGTAACCAGACGCCAGCGTCCGGTTTAATAATGAGCGATGTTTGACCGCTATTTTGACGGTGAATTCAATCAAAAAAAAAATTCAAATTTTTTTGGTGATAAGCTTTCCGAATTTTTGTATTATCAAATAAAAAAAATGCTGGTTAAGTCCATTCCATTTACGTTATTTCTCTTCACGAAAATAACTTTAATTTAAAACTTGCTTGTACTTACTTCTAAAGCTTCCTATTGTTAGCAATTTTAAAATGCCTTAATGACCTTTTTAAAGGGAACCTTTTTGTTCTCCTTATATTGCCGATATGGTAATTTTGCACAATGCAAGCTGTCTTCGTTGATGTACCTACTTTTAATTAAATCATTAGAGAAACGGGGTCAACCGTGTATGTAATCGGATCGGCTTTTGATGACAGGGCACCTTTTCATTATACGACACCCACTCGGTTAACCTCTATGAATCATGTATGTTATTAAAATTTATAATGTTTATAAAATACTGTTTTCGATACGATTGGTCCATGTTAAGGCATTGTTTGTAGGGTCATATAACCGTATAGGATCGAAATAAATTTACAAAAAAAATTCTCCGAGAAACACACAACACTTTTTTAAAAGACCTTTTTTCAAAAAAAAAAAAAAAAATTACGAATATACAGGTTAGGCAGAAAAACGTTTGAGCAAACTTGACCACCCAGAAAAGGTGACTATGTGCAGGTTTGCTCTATTTGAATTGCCAGGATCTGTTGTGTCTTCTTCATAAACATTTTCTATGCTGAGTAGAAATTTCAATTACTGACAAAATGTATATTTGAAAATAGTATTTTATAGTATATTATGCAGCGATTGTGTATTAATGAGTGATGAGTGATTAGATGAGAGTTACATACTAGTATATCATGCAATGAGCATTTAATGATAGCTATTAAGACATGAGTATGAGAATTACGTAATGAATACGAGTGTCTTAATAGCCATTTAATGTAAGTTGCATACACTATTTTTTACGATCAGTAGCAATGATGAAAAACAAAAATTTTAATTTACAAAATTTATTAAACTTATTTTTTCGTACATTTTTGCTTGGGTTTGCTTGGATTGTTTCCAGTTTATCGAAATGTTTTCAAAATTTTACTTGAAGTAGATTTAGTTGATGGATTTCTGTCAGAATATTTGTCATTAAACATATTATAAACTTCTTGATACGTTCGCATGACACGCACTGACAAAGTCAGACATTTCAGGCAAACTTTTGTGTACAGGTATTTTAAGGTAAAATACAATAAAGGAACGATTCTTGATCATCGTTTTCTCAAAAATTGTTAACTTTAGGATAAAATGTTCCCAATAAGAAGTATTCAGAATTTTAAGCAGAATTCGAAAATCGAGTAAAATATTCCATTAAAAAAAAGTTCCCGTCGATTTCAGGAAAACGGTAAATTTGACAATAATGCGGAACTCACCATTCGATCGGGCGTAATTTCGTCCTAAGCGTACAAAATTTCATAAATATCGGATTCCATATTTTTGCTACACACTGTATATCAATTTTATTAAAATTAGTGACCACCAGCTTTATCTATTGCCTTATGCTTATGAGAGCATGTAGCAATCCGAGTAGAGCACCTTTAAAATCCACTTTCTTGCTTTAGAAATAAACATTTGTGCAGCCAGATTCTCCAACGCTAGTCCGGTCTAATTTGACAAACAAGAGTTTTAAACTGACAAGTGTAAGAATAAGACAACTGTTTCTACTATGGATTTATTTCTGAGCTTTTTTGCAAATTTATAAAGAAAATGGCAACTTTAGTAGGTACGTACTTTCGACAATAATAGAACTAAATTCATTACAGCAACTCGTTCCAAGATGAAAATCATTTGGAAACCAAGGAAATAGTTGAAATATCCGAATAATTCATAATTAATAATGGCAGGACAAAAACCTGTCAAAATATAACTGATCAACTATTAAGTATAAGATCTTAATTTAAACCAATACTAAATCTTAGACCTTCTTAGTGAATCTGAACGTTGGTGAGTTGCATCATTTAATATAAAGATAATTACCATTAGTAAGACCAAACGCTGTTAATTTCATAGCCCGGGAGGTGGTGTCAAATTTTTATGGGTGATTTCAGCATAACTACTCTCTATTCTGTATGGTAGTTTGTACTTGACAAGCAACTAAAATAAGTGTTAGCTGGCGCGACGCTGTGACCTGCGGGTGTAAGAGGCTGCCAAACTCGTAAAAAAATTTTTTTTTTCGAGTCATTTCAGCAAAGCTAAAAAGCTGTAGATTGTTTATTTATAATGTTTCCATCATGAAAAAATGTGTTAGCTGCATGGGGTAGGTGGAAAAACTTGTTAGCTGCCGAAGTGAAAATGTATGAAAAGTACGGAAAATCAAGTGATTTCAGCAAAGCTAAAAAATTGCTTATATAACAGTTTACGATCTGAAAATCGTATAAATGACTGTTAGCTGGTATTAAAATGTGGCAAAACCTGTTAGCTGGGCTTTCAAAGTGTAGCGTAGCATTGAGGCGCGGTGCCTTTAATGACGCAGCTAACATATTTTTCCACCTTTTCTTGTCAGCTGACTACTGATTTTTTTATCATACACTGATGAGGTACTCATTTTCATACCTGCTGATATAACATTACTGAAAAAAAATGCAATTGAAAGAGAATACGGAAGTACAATGGTATCATATATTGTATACTAATATTATAAATAAATTAGTGTATTTTATAATTTGTACATTTATCGAATTGCAGAATATTATTTCAAAAAGCAGAGACTATGTTTTCTACTAGTATAGTATACGACATTGTCGTAGTTAGAAAGGTCTAAAAATCCGATTTCGACTGTGAAAATGATTCAGATGATGAATATAAATAATTTGAGAGCTTACTGAATATATGTTATTACATTTTCTAAATTATACTATTACAAAAATGTACACAATTTATATCGATTGTAGTAGAAGACATTTTTCTTGCTGTTCGAAATAATATTCTGACATTCGATAAATGTACAAATTATAAAATACACTAATTTATTTATAATATTAGTATACAATATATGATACCATTGTACTTCCGTATTCTCTTTCAATTGCATTTTTTTTCAGTAATGTTATATCAGCAGGTATGAAAATGAGTACCTCATCAGTTTATGATAAAAAAATCAGTAGTCAGCTGACAAGAAAAGGTGGAAAAATATGTTAGCTGCGTCATTAAAGGCACCGCGCCTCAATGCTACGCTACACTTTGAAAGCCCAGCTAACAGGTTTTGCCACATTTTAATACCAGCTAACAGTCATTTATACGATTTTCAGATCGTAAACTGTTATATAAGCAATTTTTTAGCTTTGCTGAAATCACTTGATTTTCCGTACTTTTCATACATTTTCACTTCGGCAGCTAACAAGTTTTTCCACCTACCCCATGCAGCTAACACATTTTTTCATGATGGAAACATTATAAATAAACAATCTACAGCTTTTTAGCTTTGCTGAAATGACTCGAAAAAAAAATTTTTTTTACGAGTTTGGCAGCCTCTTACACCCGCAGGTCACAGCGTCGCGCCAGCTAACACTTATTTTAGTTGCTTGTCAAGTACAAACTACCATACAGAATAGAGAGTAGTTATGCTGAAATCACCCATAAAAATTTGACACCACCTCCCGGGCTATCTACTCTACACTTTGAAAGCCCAGCTAACAGGTTTTGCCACATTTTAATACCAGCTAACAGTCATTTATACGATTTTCAGATCGTAAACTGTTATATAAGCAATTTTTTAGCTTTGCTGAAATCACTTGATTTTCCGTACTTTTCATACATTTTCACTTCGGCAGCTAACAAGTTTTTCCACCTACCCCATGCAGCTAACACATTTTTTCATGATGGAAACATTATAAATAAACAATCTACAGCTTTTTAGCTTTGCTGAAATGACTCGAAAAAAAATTTTTTTTTGCGAGTTTCGCAGCCCCTCATCATCTTAAGCCCCGCTTTTGGACCAGCTGACACATGATTCTTCGATAAGCTATGAAACAACAATCTGCAGTAAAAAAATGAACTTTGGTGAAATGGTCCGATAAAATTTGACGCCACCTCCCGGGCTATCATGTATGTACTTCAGTTAAATAATTCCCCTGATATGTCTCGCTTCTGTAAAGTAGATTTTAAGGCCATTAAATCCCTGATATTAGCGTAATTAAATCAAAATTAATTTGACGACAGGAAATGGTCAATTTCTAAATAATATAAATTTTAAGGCACTTTTGTGTTTCTGTCTTAAACTAAGAAGACAATTTAATCATAAAAAAACGTGTTTGTTACTTAATTCTGCCTCAGTTTTATATTAACGTTTTTGAACTAAAGAAAGCGAAATTAAAACTACACTTTTTCACGTGAAACTAAATGAATATTTCCTGAATCATCGCGCAAGTCACTTTTCCTAGCCGAAGGGCGAAAGAAAATCCTTGAAAGCAAAATGCAAGTGAAAGTTATACAGCATAAACATAAAACAACTCCTGCTTTTCATTTACATCCAGTCTGTTTACTATTTTTTCTAATAAATTTACTTTAATTCATATTACAAAGACTTTTCAGTGAATATAAATCATTTCGAAAGAAATTCTTTTATATTTCTTTTACACGAGAGCTATATTTTCTGCTATAGTGCGGTCTCGATCAGTGCAGTATTCTCAGTGAATTTTCTTTGTTTTATTCATCAGTGTCATTTACCTTTGTAGCATTTCTTTAGCTTTAGACTGTGCTATTTTTATCTTTTTCTGTTACATTGCCTTTGAAGCTTCAAATCGCCACAAATCCAGACAACTATTCAATACAAACAGACTGAAACTATTCTTGAAGTATTCAACCGAGAACCCCTTAAAGCTGTGTTACACTCTTTTACACTTTGCAAGTTAAACAAAGACAAAGCTAAGCCAATTACCTTTCCAGACTGTTTCTGTACGTGAGGGTTATAATTTTATTGATTGGAAACATGTGCCTTGTTGGGTTGTTTACAGTGTTACGTGCCTCGAGGGCTGATGTTTGGGATCTGGGATATTTCTGAGAGGGTAAGTTTGTTTAGCTGTTTTGGATTTAAAGTTATTTTTGGAAAGATATCGGGGTAGGAGGTTTTTCAGTTATCCAGATTAAATTAAAGCGGTAGATTTATATTGTGTGCTTAAAAAACTGTGGATGTTTAAGTGGTGGAAAAATCGTATTATTTTAAAAATGAGGTTATTAGCTTAGGAATTTATTTTTAAAATAGCATTTCGAATTACATATATTACCTGTACCGTATGACTTATCCCTAATTCATACTGAGTGGCGTATTCCGATCATGATAACTTATGTTTCCTCGTAATTCATTATTCGTATCGGTATTTAAGATGTTATTCATAATTTAAATTCCAGCTGCTGCAAGGAGCGAATCGCGTTTTAAATAACACTTAACTTTTTTAGATTTGACATTAGTTTTTGTTCTTACTTGTTACGCTTAGGTTTTAGTTAGTGGAATCCATAAAAATTCAAGGAATTCGTCTTTTATACTATCAAGCGCACATTTATTTACATTCAAGTGCGTCCTCACAGTTTCTATCATTTTGTAATTCAGTAAGCTCTTCCTGAACCCTGGACTTAGGGTTACGGATCAGCTTTTGGATACCTCTCGATTGATAAACGATTGTATCTACAGTAAAATGAATAAATGTTTAAATGTTCAGCGGACCAAATTTTAGTTCACAGGGTTCTCGCGGACCACCGGTGGTCCGCGAACCACCAGTTAAGAACCACTGTATTAGAGCAACAATTTTTCTTCGTCTGCTTTAGTTAACACCATGCTGACACCAACAATTATTTTGAGGGCTGTCAGTGCTGTCACTGTCAATTAATTATAACAATCGGATAAGTTGACTCAATTTACCAGGTGGTTTTATTAAATAATCTAATTTGCAGAATCTTTTTTAGAAAATCGTATCTTTTCTAAAAACAAAGATAACGGGATGATTCAAAAAACAAAATGTTAGGAATACATCGAACTTTATTAAGAAATTATTAGTATAAATAATAATAGCCCCAATTTCTCCACAAGATCTTTAAAATTTAGGACAAAAACACACATTGATTCACCCCGATATAATACCGCCCTATCGAACATGATCATTAAAAAAACAGCACATTCCCAATAAAATTATCTATAAAATGGAAAAAGAGCAGTAAAAATCGGATTAAAAACAAAACGTTATTAAGGATCAAAGTTAGCAAAAAATCCAGAGCGCCGGTATTTTTTTTTCCGGGAGTTTACGAAAAAGATTTAAAAAAGTGCGTTTTCTATGTGAGATTACTATATAAAAAAATATGTGACATAATATATGAAAATTTGTAGTCCGAAACAGCCAGACCTAAGCAATCCTGAGCAACCCTAATATTAAATTTTTGTTATCTCTTTGTCCTGTCATTGGTTTATTTATTATTCTTTCCTATTGAACATTTTAAGCACGAAACGCACCGTAAAAAGGTAAAACAAATTTCTTTAGCCCACAAATCACTTAGATTTAGTGCTACAGAAAGCTTTCGCGCCAACAAGCCGTAAATGAAATAAAGCCATAACGGCCGCAACCTCTGACATATATCCACCGATTTAGTGATTAAGTTCTCCTGCTGTGGGAAAGGCTTGGTAACAATTAGATCCTATACAATTCAAAATTAATGTAACTGGGCCAACTTTGGAACTAAGCTAATTGCCTTTAATGCACTGGTCAATAATGCAACTGAAGAAATATTGCTGATATAAAGGAAAGTAGCCCATATTTTTTTATTTAAGACATCCCACGTAGACTTCAAGCCTAAGTACCAACGTACCGTGGTCGTCTGAAGAGAAGGGAAATGTAGTCTATTGACACGGAATTTGACGGATTGGAGGTTGGGATGATAGTGTATTCTAATATAATATTAGAATACACTATACAGGGTATTCCTACCATATTACAGTATTTTCTGGCTCGGAGGAGAGAATCAACTTTTTAGCTGCTAATATGGCTATTGAAGTGATGTGTTTGCGCCAGCTAAAATCATGTTCGAAAGCGATGCCAACAAGATCGAACATTTCTTTGAGAGAAAAGCGAATTTAAAGATTAAACTTCACCCCAACATGTACTAGCTGCCTTGTTTTATTTGTGGATCTTTGTGTTCAATTGATATATAATGGGATGTTTTTTGTTAGGTAAGGTAGGTTGGTTTTTATTTGCCTTTCTGGATGTTTTACGTTCTTCAAAATAAAATGATTTTCGATGTTAAATTTGACAGTGGGATTTAAAAGCTTCTCTAACTCCTTTAACATCAATAAATAGATTGGCTTTTTCATATATGGGGAGAGGACGATGGTGAAGACATGGAGATACTAAAATTATTTACTGATAAAGGAGCTAAGCAAGCGTTTATAATGCACTTATAGGATATAGAATTTGTAAAGGTTTGTTTGGGTTTGTCAGGGTTTTTTTCACGTCAAAAAAGGTCATAAATGTAAAGGATGAGTGCGATTTCATTATGGAACATACTGGAAAATTATTTTTGTAAAGCATTCTCGCCTTAGTCGCTCAACAGGGATTTCAGAAATTACAGATCTTAATTCTAAACATTTCGTATAATGAGCAATATTAGAGATATTTTTGATAAATTAATGGTGTACTTACATATATATTTACCGAATATTTCGTTACAATTTGTCAGAAGTTAAAACACAACGTCAAACCTTATCAGAAATTTGTTTGTCCATTTTGTAGTGCATATATAAATCAAAATCTGCCTTTGGAAAGTAATAACGCCACAACGGCGGTAACCTCTGACCTACACACCTACGGATTTAATTAATGAAATTTTGTGCTGTTGAGAAGGCGTAGTAGCAGTAAAATTAGTTTCTGTATTATTCAAAATAAAAGTTACTGGGCAAACTTTAAAACTAAATTGAAAATTTAATAGATAAATATTTAATTACATCACTGAAATAAGCCATATATTAATAATCTATTAACAACAGGGAAGATGGCTACAGTTTTTTTTTGCACAAATGCAAATGAAGGTGAGAAATGAAGTAAGAAATCTGAAAGAAAATGACGCTGAAAGTATTATAACCATACTTCAGAGGCAGAGAAGAATGTATGAATAGCGCAAAGAATTAGATGGCGGACATGTTGAAAATTTCTTTTGGTATTTACCCCTGACCCAACCGAATCAACATTTATTGTTTAATAGAATATCTCATTTTGCATAAAAATAATATTATAAATTCACGGTGACTAAAGTATTATTGTCAACCTTGACATCAAGTTTGACTTACCTACGAAGAAAATTAAAAAAGTAGTAGGTATTTCGTTAGCAACCTGGATAGTTACGTTTAAAGTATATTTATGCGAAATATAATTTTTAATTTGAAATATTTCAAAAACGATTGAAAAACCGCATAGGGAATGTTATACAAAATACGTCTAGAACTTCCCCTAGAATCCAAAAATATGATAAAAATCATACCATCCAATTTAAAATAATCGAGAAAATCGATTTTTCATACTATATATTTTTATTCGATGCTCAATTATTGTTTTTCTGATAAGATACATGAAGGATCCATAAAAAAACCCCAAAACTTTCATATTTATCATTCTTTCCCATCTTTAAAAATAAAAAAGTTATAAGGCCTGGTCACTTTTATTTGGATATCCCTGTACGTACTAAAATTTCCCTTTTCTTTATAAAGGGTGTAGCACGATAAGCATGACGAGTTGGCCCCCAAATGGCAATCTATATCGAAACTTATGTTATATCATCGGCTTGATGTACGAACACGATTTATATAAGTTTCGCCGCCGGACTCCGCTTTGACCTTGAGATATGGACAAAAATGACCGCACGCATGACTATCGTTCAAAGAGGCATATCTTGAAAACTAACTACGCCAGAGAGGTAAAACCAACGCGAGGCCTCAGGTAACCTTACAGAGTATATTCTATATTTTTTTTAGATTTAACGAATAATTACGCATAGTTTTAAAAAAATAAAGAAAAAAATTATTAATTTTTTTTTCGTGTTCACTCCGACTTACAATTACTAAAATAATATATGTTGTAATCCTCTATGTGCACTAGTACCCATAAAAATTGCGTTAGAAAAAACTTGGTGCAACACTTCGAAAAAAAAATAAAATTCACCGCGCACTACATAATATAACGATACACACTTGACATAGGACACATATAGACATGTTTATGAATTGAAATTATTGGTAAAAAAGAAATAAAAAACCAGAGCCAATGTTTAATATTAGTTATTATTATTATTATTATTCTTATTATTATTATTATTATTATTAGTATTATTATTACTATTATTATTATTATTATTATTATTATTATTATTAACATTTTTGTATCAATTAAATTATAAGGAAAAAACAATCTTAATCATCATCGCTATTGTAATTAACTACAACTGGAATATTTAGAGTCACAAATATCTTTGTTAGTACCTGATAAGTATTAAATTACAGCTACCGCATGAAAACAGCATCCCACTGTGCGGTTGCCGTTCAATGATGCATTTCAATATGTTTGCCATTCAAATGCATTTGACCTACTTGACTTTCTGCGTTCAAGCTCAAGAGTCTATTCAGTATCTTATCACTTTTCACAGACTCTATCTTATTTGGCCGCATTATTGGACGATAAAAACAATGTTTCAATACAACATGTAAAATCAGTACCTAATATGATCAAAGCAGAAGTCAAATCAAGACATACAAATAGCAAAGTCTATCGTATTTTCATTGATTACATTTCTGACGATACTGATCACAACAGCATTAAAGGCAACCGCACAGTGGGATGCTGTTCTCATGAGGCAGCTGTAATTTATTATTTATCATATGGACGGTATTTATCCAGAATCTTGCGACCTGCTGATGTACTAACAAAGATATTTGTGACTCAAAATATTCCAGTTGTAATTAATTGCAACAGCGATGATGATTAACATTTTTTTTCCTTACAATTTAATTATCAAAAATGTTAATAATACTACTAACTAATATTAAACATTGGCTCTGGTTTTTTATTTCTTTTTTTATCAATAATTCACAATTCCTAAACATGTCTATATGTGTCCTATGTCAAGTTTGTATCGTTATATTATGTAGTGCGAGGTGAATTTTATTTTTTTTCGAAGTGTTGCACCACGTTTTTTCTAACGCAATTTTTATGGGTACTAGTGCACATAAAGGATTACAACATATATCATTTTAGTGATTGTAAGTCAGAGGGAACACGAAAAAAAAATTAATAATTTTTTTCTTTATTTTTTTAAAACTATGCGTAATTATTCGTTAAATCTAAAAAAAATATTGAATATAGGTACTCTGTAAGGTTACCTGAGGCCTCGCGTTGGTTTTACCTCTCTAGCTTAGTTAGTTTTCAAGATATGCCTCTTTGAACGATAGTCATGCGTGCGGTCATATCTCAAGGTCAAAGCGGAGTCCGGCGGCGAAACTTATATAAATCGTGTTCGTACATCAAGCCGATGATATAACATAAGTTTCGATATAGGTTGCCATTTGGGGGCCAACTCGTCATGCTTATCCTGCTACACCCTTTGCGAAAAAACTCAGTAACAAATTCATAGTATAAAACTCAGTAGTCTTGTTCCTACATTTGTCTTTTAAAACTTTTAGTTGTCAAATTAGACCGGATGAGCTTTGGAGAGTCTGGCCGTATAATTTTAGGGATTCGCTTAGTTTCCAAATAATTTTTGTCTTGAAACGTGTTTCTAAAAGGAATTTGTTCATATTTTTGTGAAAAATAATACTTAAAGTGCCATTTTCTTTATAAATATGCAAGAATACTTAGAAATAAATTCATAGTCCAAAAACGTGGTTGTCTTATTCGGAGAGTTGTTAGTTGACAGCTTTTGATTATCAAATTAGACAGGTGGTTGATAAAATATGTTTTTACCTTTACAAATGACGGTAAAATGTTTAACTACCATTATTCGAGACTAGCAATCAGAAGTGGTGATAAGTAAGTAACTAATTCTGGAAGCTAAATATGTTATTTGGCGTTTGTTTAACTCAAATCCATAAAAACATGAACATTCTGCACAAGTAAGGAAACGAATACAGTAAAATGCAACTTGGAAAGTGTAGTTACTCGGTGAAAGCGAACAAGTCATAAAATTGCAATTTAATTTGTGACGTCACCAATTAGCGTCTACATCACTCAACGACAATCGGTTTTCTCCGTCTCAGTCGTCGAACGATTACCACAAAGTAAGAGCAGAATAATATCAAAAAAATTAGCAAAATAACCGTTAAAATAAGACAAATCAACATTATTCGGTCAAGTGAATTAACCCAAAAGCCTGCAACAACGTGGGGGCCACGATAAAGAAGTCAAGTCGAGTCCCCTCTCACCGCGTTTGTTTCTACTCGCGTTCTACCTTTGCGTACCATCGAGTCGTACTCGGTACCGCTTATACCTGTGTTTTATTTAAAAAAGCACCTGCTTTTTAAGCTGTTTATACGCCTCGAGGGACGAAAGGGTGCATTTTTTATGTTTAAACTGACTGAGGAAATTTCGTGAGGTGGTTTTATTAAAAACTTTTTGTTAGTGATTTATTTATAAAGTGGTACTGCAGTTTCATTACGGTTGAACTTTCCAATAGTTTGTTTTAGTACTGTGTGTGTTGTTAGTTTACGTCACCGCCAGACTATTTATTTACTTTACGCAGTGCTAATAAATCGTATTAGATTTCAACAAGGTAAACATAAAGTTTTATAATAGTTTTTTAAACGGTGTGGGTGAAGATTTAGGAAAGTTTTATCTTATCAATGTAAGATGTATAAATATGTGAGTCATTGTTTTAAAGCGCGGTCTCGCAGCCTGCCACACCTGAGGAAGAGGTGAATCTTAGCGTCTTGCGGCGTGGCAGCGTTGTGGTTACCTGGGACGGTTATTTATTGTTGGGACGATTGTGATAAAAAAGATGGGTAACGACATTTTTCAAATTTTGAAAAGAACAGGAATTTGCCCTCATTACCGGTATTTGGTGTTGAACACTGAAGTTGTTAAATTTTTTCAATAAAAATTAAAATAACTTGTACAACTTTGCTGTTACTTTAAAAAGCAGATGTTGTTCAATCGAAAAGTTCTCTTTAATTTTGAATTGCTGGTCATCATAACTGTTTGTTAAGTGCATTTAAAAAATACGTGATTACCTAAGTAAAAAAAAACGCTTTTATTTTTATCTTTTTGTAACATGACAATGAAGCTCTGAAAACCAGAGTAACCAGAGTCTGGTTACTGGATTTTGCCAAGTTAATTATGTTTTATACTTACGGGGGTATAATAAAAATTGAAAATTCATGAAATAATATGTAAATAGCCCGACTCTGAAAGGGGAGGGCTATTTTTGAAAACAACGAAAAATAAACGAATGCGGTTTTCTTTGGGCAACATACTTTTTCCAGAATGTTCTGGATGATTTTATGCACCAATGGTATTCGGTGGAAAACTTCCAGAATACTCGTAAAATAGTTAAACACGTTACTTTTATATTTTATTTATTGTAGGTTATAGTACAATTACCATAATTTACAAAATACTGGCATGATTTATTTGAATGAATAATGCAGGTTCTCTTTTTAGTTGCAGTACTCGTACGTGGCGCTGGAAAAGCTTTTGGCTGGATTTCCGTGCTAAAGTCTTCTCTTATTTTTTTTGCATTGGCTTTGGTTCATTTTAGGGTTGCCAAGTCCTTATTTGCGTTTAGCGGAATTTGCTAGTAAAAAAGCGGGACACTTTTATATTATATAAAATTTTTTTTTATATAAACAGTATAGGTTGCAAAATATTTAAACTAAAAAAAACATAAAATAAAATATTAAAATTAAATTATAGGGCAACAGTAAATTATACCAAAAGTTGTAAGAGGTTATTGCGGGACAAAAAGCGCCTCGCAGGTCGTAGCCGCGGGACGCGTGACAATCCCGCTAAAAGCGGAACGCTTATCCATTTGCAGATAACTTGCAATCGATTTAGAGCTGGCGTGACCTGTAATTTTGATAAGCTCTTTTTTGGAAACACCATATTTTGACAATAATAATAATACCGCCGCGCCGTAGCTCTTAGTGAATTGGCGTGGTTGGCGATTTTTTCTTTTCAACATCTAATCCCACTTACTTTATTTGTCTTGTAGTCCATTTTACTATTTCATTGCGTTCTACTGGTATGATTTTAAACCATTTACCGGCTTAATTTTCAGCATTGAATTTTCGCTATTGAATTTTCACTATGCAATTTTCGAGGCAACTTTATTTTCATCTACTGTTAAATTTTCATAGATAATATCTGGAGTGCATGATAAATGTCCGATAATTTTTGTGCCAGCTATTTCCTAAAAAAAAAAATACAATATAATATTTTATTATCGGGGATAATACCACGAGAGCTTAAAAATTACCGATAATTTTTCACGATTGCCTGTTTTCTATAATTTCACGAGTCCGCAGGACGAGTGAAATTTGCAAAGAAAACACGTAAGAGTGAAAAATTATCAGTAATTTTAAAGCTCGAGTGGTATTTAGGGGATTATTTCACGAATGAAAACACAAACTGCTCGAGCTACGGGCTTATAACAATTGCAAGTCATTTGTTTGTATCGAAATTAATATGACAACTAAGAAAATGACAGGAAAAAATTATCGGTGTAATTTTTTTTAATTGACGTAACGTCAAAAAATTATCGCTGTAATTTTAAAAAACTTTACTCATCTTACGGGACTTTTGACACATGAGTGAAATAATCATGCAAAACTTTGACGTTTTCTTGATTTTTAGTGTCAAAATTATATATTCTAAAGTTATCAGTGAGACCGACAAATCAGCAGAAGCAACCCCTAAAATTAAATTTGTTAACAGTTCCTTCAGCAATAATTGAAAATTTTTTGATCTTTAAAAAATGGGTTGTGGTTACCTAATAAAGGTCTTTCAATTTAAATGTTTGCTTAACTGATTTATTATACCCTTAAACATCTTTAAAAAACCCACGATAAACAGCAAATACCGATAATGCAAATTATTGATAATTTGCACTTGTGCAAATATCGCTGTAATTCGTTTCCTATTGGTTCAAAATTGCGAAATGCATCATTTTCATTGGTTAATATTTTCCAATTAACAGCAGAGTTAAACCTGTAAATATTAGCCTAACACTGCAGTTGTGACTTGTGCTGCAGGATACTTTATTATTAATACCGTTTAATATAATTCAAGAATTTGCCTACTTTTATAACCGGAATAAAAAAAAGCAATTTAAATCATCTGACGATGAAGTAATCGAAATTTTTTAATGATATGCGATTTTAACAGGTTATGTTAACCGTAAGACTAAAATAGAACCACGAAAATATGCAATACCAAAAATACATATTTAGGTACATAATATAATCTTACATTTTTACCATTATAGTGAAAAGGAATTTTTTCTCAATGTTTTTTAAGTAGTCATATTAATGGTCGTATGTAAACACTAAAACGTTGTAGTGCAATGTTCATCCTGTGCCTAAGATTTTTACTATGATCTCTGTATGTTTTTTATTTGCCAGGTATTTGATGTTTTAAGCTAATACTTTTGGATACTCCTTCAATAAAAATAATAAAATCGTCTAAAATTTTCTTCTACGAGCGTGTGGAAAGTAGTACTTTTCCACACTTGTGCGGTAAAGTTACTTTTCCGCATGACTTAAAAAAAACACTGTAGAGTACGGTAAAGTTACTTTTCCGCACAAGTTCTGAAAAGTTACTTTTCCTCACGATATTAAAAAAAGGAAAATGTTCATTTAACGCAAACAATAGTTCTATGCATGTTTTTGACATTTAAAAACCTTTAGTAATAATACAATTTTGTTTTTCTCCATATTTTTGTTAAATTTGAAGTAAACCAGCGCTCCTAAGAAAAATGTTGTACCTAACACATGCGGAAAGTGTCTTTTCCACCCTTGAACTGCCGTCGCGTGCGGAAAAGTGCCACTTTCCGCACTTGTGAGGTAAATAACTAGTTACTACTCTAAAGAGCAGATCACGTTCTATAGCTAACTTTTATTTATTTCTGAATTACAGGCCATGTGACCGCTTGGCAAGGATATTTAAAAAAAATACGTGATTAAGTAAAAAATTGCTTATCTTTCGTCATTTTCTAGAGACAGAGGGGCATGTCCGCATGTCGCTGCAAAAATGAAGACTTTTGCAATTAAACTATGTCTGCTCTTTAAAATATTTGCACATCTTTACATAATCCTGTGGCTTTTACAGACAAAATGTCGAAAACCTTTGAAAAATAGCAAACACCATGTCTGAAACCTAAGCAAATCTGAGAAGTACCCGATCAGTAAATCTTAAAATTTTTAAACGACCCTAAAGGAGGTCCCAGTCTCAAGAATGTTGTTTCTTATACTTCCATAGGACATTCTTTTTATACTAATAATTGAAACTTCTTTTCCTTGAGAACACTGAGGTATTAATAGGTTTGTTTTGATGAGTATACTATCAATAATAGAAGTGTGTTTTTAAAACAGGTTTTTTTCGTATGTTTTGTAACAAATATGAAATATGTTTACTTAATCACTAACTTCTTTTCTGTCTCTGTTCCTAACAAGCTTAGCTGCAGAAGTAACGCATATATTTTTATTTAAAAAAATTTGTTTAACTAAGTAATTTAAGTAGAGGGATATGATGCTCCCCGAGTCTCCGCATGCGCAGTAGGGTCGACCTTGAACGCCCAGGTGTGCTATTGTTATTTGGCCTTGATATGCGCAGGTGTTATTCCAAGGTCAAGGTCAAGAACTTGGCCTTGAACGCGAGCAGATGTTTCTTTGTTTGGTGATGACCAGGTGTACGATGCTTATTTCAAGGTTACATTTGCGGTGCATATTTTCAATGAATGCGAGCAGCTGTTTCTTTGTTTGGTGATGACCAGGTGTACGACGCTTATTTCAAGGTTACATTTGCTTGGCCTTGAACGCGAGCAGATGTTTCTTTGTTTGGTGATGACCAGGTGGACGACGCTTATTTCAAGGTTACATTTGTTTTGTATTTTTCGAGGTCGTCGGATGTATTCCTCCCACCATAAATAAATACTTGACCTTGGATTACTTCCTAATAAATATGGCTCATTTCGAAAATAGCTTTCATTGTCACTCATACATCGTATGCGTTAACTGTTGCTTTGGCATATAAAGTATTGTGTTTGTGGTGTGTTCTACAAGTGTTTATTCAAGGTACTTGACAGTAATTGTTTTTATTGTATTTTAAATCATGAGCATTTCAAAGCAGACCATAGCCGAAATTAATAATATGATAAACCAAGATATTCAATTTCTGGAACGTAGAAAATTCTCTACATTAACGGTGGGCAAAATTTATATGATAAAAAAAATTAATTCTTTGACTTCACGTTTTGGAAAAGCCATTATCGTCACATTGTTTGATCCAACACATCAAGCAACATTTGAAACATTTTTACCATCACGCGTAGCTGAAATTCTGACAGAGGATACTATTGAAATGATGAATAACTCCGGTGATCAGTACACCTTAACTTATTTGGGGCAAAGCTCACATGTATTCTCTGGAGGTAATACTAGAGCGTTGTTAAATTTTGGTTGTTTGTAATATATTGTTGATTAGGCTAGTTTAATGTTGATTTTAAATGTAATAAAATAGTTCTTGTTAAGTATATATCGAAAAACACACACTCACACACAATCACATGTCCATTATTTTCTATTTAAGATGTGTGACTGCCCTACTGTCATTGAAAATCGAGATATGTACATTAATTGGTTATCATGTAAATTAAGAGAGCTGGCTGAAGAAATACTACACTTTGCAAATTATGGTAAATCCGATGTGGGTTTTAGTGAAAGTCAGTATAGGAAGTATATGAAAGACGCCGTAAATTTCACGGCTGGAGCACATACGTGCGAGAAATACCTATATGGAACCATTGATCTGGACGAATTTTGCGCTGGAATGATAAATGAAGAATTGGGAAGCTACCTATTCGAAGTGCCTCATTTACCCGATGAATTAGCTAGAAAATATGGTTTGGCTCCCGCAGATGATACCACTATTCTTGATGACCTTGGAAATAAAGCAGTCACCAATGAAGTTGATAGTAAAGCATTGGGTACTGTTAGCGATGACGAAATGGAGTGTGTTCAAGAAGATGAAGAAAATCTTTAATTCATTGTATAATATAATAACATGAGATGTTAAATAAATGATTATGTACCTAAATTATTGTTTAATTTTTTTATAAATAGGCAACCTTCACAAAAATCACATCAGTTTAAGCTAAAAATGGGTCGTGTTAACAACACAATTGATAAATTTGGGCGCCAAAAATTTAATGACCAAAATCACATTGTTCTTGTTGGACAACCAGGAGTTGGATTTAGATTGACCGATGATGGTCAATATGATATACAAGGGAAATCTCTAACTAATGTAGCACCACCAAAGAATCCTGGGGATGCCGCTAATCAGGAATATGTTCTTGAACAAAGGCGTGAAATTATTAAACGACTTAGTGAATTAGTGAATAATGATGTTTTGGAATATGTTAGAAAAGAACTTAATGAAATGAATAAAAAGCTTGCTGAAGAGGCGAATGAAGATTTTTTGCAATCTGTTACAAAAAGACTTAAGGAAATCGATTCAAAATTGTTGAATCAAGAAAAAGCTATTCAGCGTATACGTATTACGCGCATGTAGATAAAGAAACAAGTCTATTCTGTGTATGGTGACCTCGATTTTACATGGGATATGAGAGTGGAGGGGTTTGAAGGTCACCTAACAGATACAAATAGAGACACAAAACTTTCTTGTTTCAGTCTGCATTTCAGTACTTCCAGAATACTGCATAGTAATTTATTTCCTCAAAATGCAGTCACCAAAAAGTGAACGTCAAATTGCAGTTGTTCGCCCATTCTCTGTAAACGGTCGTCAGATGTGTGCCAATTGCGAAAATTGGGAATTTATTAGTGGAATAATGGGTTTCTGTGAATGGTGTCAAAATGAGTACCATAAGAAACATGGGATGAAATCACCGCAACAAATATCTCGTGAAAATTCTAGTGAATCTCTGCAAAGTCTCGCTGTGTCAGTGGGAGGTTCATCAGAACATAATAATCACGATACGCCGGAATTCAGTCAAGAAGGGCAGCGCTGGACTTCTTCAAGCAATTTTGAAGATCTCGAAATAATTAACGAATCACCGCAAAGTCCTGTTTTCTTAGAAGGAGGAGGAGGAGGAGTTGGGGGAGGAGGTTCATCAGAACGTAATAATAGTGAGACCATGGAATTCGACCAAGAAGGGCAGCGCTGGTAATTCCGAAAAATAGAGACAATTTAGATATAGTGTAAAAGTTTCTTATGATAGTCATGTAATTTTAAATTTATGTGAATAAGTGCGTTTTTCTAATGATAGTGTGGATGTATTATTTAAATCTTAATAAAAATCTTTTTGTACTAAATATGTTTATTATTCACCATACATTTGAATTAACAAATCGCTCTTGATATATATTATTTCTGTGGTTCCGTTCTAAAATCCTCGCTAGCATTACATCCATTTTTGCAATTCTCCTTTGAAAACGATATCTATCAAGTATTAGTTGCTGAAAATTACTTTGTCTGGCTTGTCTATATGCAAAACACCAAACAGACATACGGTGGATAATATTTCTTTCTTCGTCAAATCTTACTTGCTTCATGGTGTATGGTAAAATGAATTTTTATTAGTTATGTCAATTATATATAGGCTGAACATAAAGAGAGTGAATTAGTTTTACTTTAAAATGGGTCGTGTTAACAACACAATTGATAAATTTGGTCGACAGAAAACTCCTGTTTGTAACAAGTTATCGCGAGGGTTGCCCGGAATCGGATTTAAACTTACTTCAGATGGACATTTTGATATAGATGGAAAATTATTAAGGAATGTTGCCCAACCGATAAATGATAATGATGCTGCTACCAAAGAATATGTCCTTACGGAAGTACATCAACTTGGTTCGCAGAGAAATACCATACTTAGTAATGTGCTAGTACCGGTTTTTCAAAAAATGTTTGAAGATGATGAGACCAAAATTACGTACCTTAAGGAAAAAATGTATCAAATTCACTCACTTGCTGCACGGTATACTACAGCCAAGATAAAGGATCCAAAAAAACCAAAATGGAAACCAACCTAGATAAAGTTCTATTTAAAAACATAATTATACTGTTAAATTGAAAATAAAACGCATAATTATGAAAAGCAATATTTATTATTATCATTTATAATGCATACATACGTAACGTAAAACCTATTTGATAATATTTATACAATATCTGATTTGTCTATCCAAGAATTAAATTGATTTGGAAAACCTAACCATTTTACAAACAATTGATCGTTTTGATTGTTCTTGCGTTTTCTAAGAATTTTCTCAACTAAATAAACACCAGGGCTAGCTGTCTTTTGCAGTTCTGCTTCGTAAAAACATCCTTTAATAGGTTGACCTTCCAATGATTGTAGCAAGTAGGTAGGTGGATTTGTAATATTAACTTTTGCTATTTCAAACAGTTCCGTGGACCAGGAAGGCGTATATCCTTTGTCAAATACACCTTTGTACTTGCTAATGCGAACAATGTCACCCAAATGAAATTTTTTTTTCTTCGGAGCAATTTTCAAATAGTCATATGCTTTAATAGGGGTATCCTCTTTTACACTGTTAGGCTTCATTCCAATGGTGCGGTGTTTAGTGTTATTATAGGTCTTCGTTATAGCTGGTAATATTTGTAACCATCTGTAAGAACCTCTAGCCGAGAATTGTTTATATAACTTATTTTTCAAAGTTCTTATAACACGCTCCACAATTGCCGCTTTTTTCGTGCTATATGTGGAATAATGGTTTATATTATATTTTTTCATGAGTGCTTGAAAGGTGGTATTATAAAATTCCTTTCCTTGATCACTCTGTAAATTGTTTGGTGCATAGGATGCTTCTTCAATGATGCTTTTCATGGCATTCGTAACTTCAACACCGGTCTTATTCTTAACTGCTTTGGTGTACACGAATTTGGAGTAACAGTTTATACATACAACAATGTAACGGTATCCATCATTGTCAGTAGCATATGGCTGCATTTCCGCCAAATCAATTTGCCACAAATCTCGATATCCTTTTATGACCGTACGTCTTCTAACAAAATTTTTTCTTGCTGTCCTATGTAATTCATTTACGACTTTAATTTTTTCTCGGCTAGGATCCATATTATAAGGTTGCACGTCTTATAAGACACTGAGGATGGCAACTACGTGCAAAACTTAATATATTATTCCTTCTTCTCGAAGCTCTTCCATAATTGACATAATCTCATTATCATGTCCGGTATGTCCAGCTACTTTTGACCCCCACAATAATCGTAATCTATCCACTAACTCCTTAGGTTTATTCCAATAAACATATTCAGATGATTTCGAAGATAGATGCTTTTTTAGTGGTAGTTGGATTTTGTTGTTGACTTTTTTTCTTCGAACACCACCACCACCACCCAGTTTAGTTTCCGTAATTAGCGGTTTTATGATTCGTAAATATTTTCTCCATCGGGTTTCCCTTAAACCACGTTTCTTGTCATAACCGTCATAGGCTGCATCCGTCAATTTCAAAATGGTTTGGTATTTTCGAAGTACATCTAGACTAATTTCGTCTTCATTATCTAGGGCTGGTGGATTTTTTAGAAAAATCAAATCGTAAAGCTCAGCCCTTCCATCGAATTCAGCAATGTTTGTTTTGTTCCTGTATAACACCATCTTTCCGTTTGTTAGAAAACGAACCACCAAGTTGCCAATATATTTTGTTGATTTATTGTCTTTTTTACCAAAGCGTACACCATACACGGTATCATAACGGGACGGTTCGAATTTTAATCCATTTAAATAATCTTGAATAGTTTTTGCGGCTGAACTGCTACCACTTGATGTGTGTGGTGATGTGTAAGATGATGTTATCGTTGATGGGGAAGGGGTTTCGAACAGTGACTCACGATTTCCACGTTTTGGTGTAGGAATTTGTGTTTTTTGCGAAATCGGTGTAGATGTTTCAAAATCCGCTTCTGTTGGATGTTCTTCAAACATTTTCTCTATTCCCACCAAGCTGCTGCTACTACTCCGACTTTGTGGTTTAGTCGTAGTACTTGATTTTTTAGTTGCGTACTGTTGCTGCTGCTGCTTTACGGCTTTAGATATAGATTCTAGTGGTTTAGAAACTGGTTCATAAAACTTTTCCAAATCATGTTCATTCTGCACTTTAGCTGCTTTAATTTGTTTAAATTTTTTTCTAACCGCATTTGTAGTTTCCAGTAGCTTTCGTTTTAATTCGATTTCTTCATTCATGATGCTTTCAAAGCACCGTTCAACGATGAAATGATTATCCAAGTTATTATTATAGGAATATATAACTATCGAATCCCTTGCGGTATCTGCCCGAATTTACATCACTGTCCTTGTCAATAACTAAAAAACCATATTTATTATCCCAACATTTAGCACACATCTCTTGAAATTGTGTAAACGTCAGGTCGGGTGAAACGTGATCGGAAAATATATGTTTCATATTCATCTCATCTTGTTTAAACATAATAATGAAGTTGGCATTATCCCGGACGAGCTGCTTAGGAACACGAGAATACGTTTGCGCCAAGTAAAAGGCATCCACATTTTTGTGACGTCCCATGCTAAAATACGATCTTATAACGTCCTGTTTCTCACACATAACGTCATCAAAAATAAATATTGAATTAGGTTTAGCATCTGACGGTTCCACAATGTTATTTGCGTCGCTAAAAGCGTAGTAGCCAAGACCTTTGATTGGTGATAAAATTTTCTTTAAATATTCATATTTCGGTTGATAGAGCGACTTTGAGTAGATATAAACATTTTCGAAACGCAGTCCCGAGGGGTGAGTAAGCAGCGAAATCATAACATTTGTTTTTCCACAGTTTGAAGGTCCTATTAATAATCCACGAATAGATGACGGTAGCAAAGGACCATGTCTTTTAAATAATTTTTGTTCTCGTCCAGATCCGACCTTTACATCGAGATTATCGACGGGAAGTTTTTGTTTAAGATTGACGATACGCATCTTAACAAAATCTATATTTTATACTGAACTTTCACGTAAACTATCATTCAGATGTCGCTCGTCAGACGAAGTAGACGGTCTCGTTTATCAAGTAAGACTGGAAGCGGTATTGTTAATTCAGTAATTAATAGGCTACCGTTTGAGTTACACATTCCCGGCTATCAGTATTGCGGGCCCGGGACGAAAGTAGTAAAACGTGTGGCAAGAGGAGATCAAGGAATTAATTCTTTGGATGTCGCATGCAAAAAACACGACTTAGCCTATTTGCGTAATAGTGAAAATTTAAGTGCTCGCCACCAAGCAGATCAGGAACTCGAGCAAAGCGCGTGGAAAAGAGTAAAATCTAAAGACTCTAGCGCTGGTGAAAAAGCTGCAGCTTGGTTGGTAACCAACATTATGAAAGCGAAACAACGTTTTGGTATGGGTGTATCATCATCATCAAAATCGAGAAAAGCATCCACTAGAGGTAAACGTCGCTTCCAGCGCCGCCGCCGCCACACTAAAGGTAATGGCGTCGGTAAACATAAGCGAGTACACAAAGTAGCTTTTGGATCATCTATTAGACGACCCGTTCGATCGGAATTGTTAAAAGCTGGTGGGAAAAAACTTATCGAGAAAAATATCATGAAAGCATCGAAAATAGCTGCAGTAGCTGCACGTAAATCCCTAAGAATAGCCGGTGGCAAACGAAAAATTCGCACGCCTAGAATCATTCCAATTCCGAAGACTGGGGGGATATTACCGTTAATACCAATATTTGCAGGACTATCGGCCTTAGGTTCATTAGCAGGTGGTGCAGCAGGCATCGTGCGTGCCGTAAAAGCAGTAAAAAAGTCGACTGCAGAAAAAATAGGTACCGGCTTACATCTAAGTTCAAGAGGAAATGGATTATATTTGAAACCATATCGCACAGGTTTGGGATTATATATAAACAACGGCAAAAATAAGAAATCAAAAAACTAATAGAATCCCTACCTCAAAGACCACTATCCAATATTGATATAGAAAAGTACGCCTTAAAAATGAAAATACCACACTTTCGAGGCGTATATATGAGAGATTCATTACCTGTACGCGGTCCCAAACGTTATGAGGCCGCCATTATAAATTTGGATAGTATGTCGGGTGTAGGGACTCATTGGGTAGCATATAGAAAAAGCAATTCTGATGTAACATACTACGATAGTTTCGGTGATTTACCCCCACCTATGGAATTGGTACGATATCTGCAGATGGGTTCCGAAGCGACGAAGAAAATTTACTATACATACGACCGTCAACAAGAATTTGGAACAGTCTGGTGTGGACATTTGTGTTTGAAGTTTCTTTTACAATCGTAAAAAGTATGTCTTTGACACCCCAAATGGAACGTGACAACTACACCAAAATGTTGCTATCACTTAAAGCATATCGTGAAGTCGGAGGATTACAAAAAATGACAGCTGAACAGTTAGAAAATACGCCCAAAGAAGTGTTGATCGCATTAGCTCCAAATGAAATAGCACTAGTTTGGGATAGGTTACCTAATCACCTAAAAAGTGACGTCGATATATTGAAATATCAATACTGTTTCGAACATTATAATAGCAATAATTCAGATTCGGATGAGGGTGATGGACCGATACCAAAAAAAATATTTTGTTGTTATTGCAAAATTAACGATGTGAATATAAAGGCAGAAAACAGTTTAAAAACGTCCAAAGGAATAAAGCAACGCTTCAGCTTAAATCCATTTAACTGTTGCAAACAGCAATAAAATAGCTACACAAATAGTTTCGTCGTCAGTCATGTCTTACACATTCACTCTAACAGGACATAAAAGTGTCTTAAGTGCGGATTTTTACCCACCCATCGAGTTAAATACAACAGGCAAATATGGAGTTGCACTACTGGGATTTTACACATATAATTCGATTTTTAATATCGACGAAAGCAATAATTCATTCAGCCATTTGAAAACAGTGATACCAAAGCATTTAAGGATTCCACCAGGAGCTTACGAAATTAATGAAATAGCAAAAGCCATGTACACCGCTTTAAAAGAGTCATGCAATGAAGTTGGTACCGATTTATTTTCATTAACAGCCAATAATAATACGTTAAAATGTGAGCTAAAGTCAAAATATAGCATCGATTTTCGAGGTAGCAATAGTATCGGCAAAGTGCTCGGATTTGGCTCTGTGCTGCTGCAAGGTGGACAACGACACGATTCAAGTACCATCGTGGACATAATGAAAGTGCGCATCGTACGTGTGGATTGTAATATAATTTCCGGAGCATACCTGAATTCTTTGGAAAGTCATACGTTATTTGAATTTGATATTGACGTCGAACCCGGTTACAAAATCTCTAAAGAACCGCAAAATAATATTTATATGCCGATAATGCCGGATGGTCGTCAGTTTATCGACAACATTACTCTACGCATCTTGGACGATAGCGGTGATTTGATCGATTTTCGAGGTGAGAAAATAATAGTTAAACTAGAGTTGAAAAAAATCGTATAATGGGTTTTTGCTTTAACCGTCAACTGCATAAGCTGTCAACAATTCAAGATTCAGTTAAACGACATAAAAGTAAGCAGACAACACAGTCAAGGTTCATTCGCAAGTCAGACGGACGATCGAAAACACATCCGCACAGCAATCGCCAGCTCTCCGCGAAAGATTGCAAATTTCTACAATCGATCGGTTTGAAAGTGAGAAAAATTAGAAAATGATGGCCGCTAGCAGTGACAAAATCGAAGTTTTTACCGAACCCATTTTTGATAACTCCATTATTAGTTTTCAAGAACACACATATAAACCTTACGGTTCTCCAACATTCCGCAATTCCGATGAAATTCGTATACCTGTACACTTTCAAGATATCATTTTGGATATATCGGATAGTTACATTTACATCGAAGGAACATTTAAACCCAAAGATGTTAGTAAAAAATGTTATCTATCAAATAATGCCATCGCCTTTCTATTCGACGAATGTCGTTATGAAATGGGAGGGGAGCAAGTTGCCGTCGTTCGGAAACCCGGAATTACCACAACGATGAAAACTATGGTGTCACTGGGTGCCGCACAAAATAGAGCTCTCATGGCATGCGGATGGGGTCTAGACGAAGCAAATCAAGGGATACTAGATTCCACAAGTAACATGTTCTCCGGCAAGCTTCCTCTAAAATATCTCATGGGTTTCGCAGAGGATTATTCAAAGGGTATTTTTAACGTCAAGCAAGAGTTGATTTTAATTATCGCCCGCACTTTCAACAATTGCTATATCGGCGAAGTAGATGCAGACATTTCAATTGAAAAAATTGAATGGAAAATTCGTCACATTATTCCAGACGATCGACAGAAGTTAAAGATATTATCACGCATGAATAAAGGTGGCAGTAACGCAAACGTTCCAATGGCTTACCGTAAATGGGATCTTTACGAGCTACCTTCTTTGAGAGAAACATCGTCAGACGTTTGGGCCTTAAGAACTAGCACGAGTCTCGAAAAACCGAGATATTTGATTATCGGTTTTCAACCAACTAGCTCGTCCGACAACAGAGCAAAAGATAGCACACAATTTACAACGGCCGATATAAGTGATATTAGGCTCTATCTGAACTCTGCCGTATTTCCGTACGAAAGATGGAATTTAGATTTTTCAAAGAAACTGTATGCCGCAGCCTATTATAATTATGAGAATTTTCAAGCTAGCTACTACCAGCGAGAACTGAGCGATCCTATGATGAGTTTTGCCGACTATCTGAAAAATCCGTTATTCGTAATCGATTGCAGTCACCAACCAGAAGCCGTGAGGACGTCCACAGTGGACGTGAAATTGGAGTTTGAAACACGCAAAAGTAAATTTCCTAAAGACATTAAAGTGTACGCGTTAGTTATTCACGATGCATTTTTTAGCTACAATATACTTAATGGTTCTGTTACTAACAAATCAATACATTAGTTTGAAGTTATGTAATTCTCCAAATTATATATTTTTACATATTTAAAATAAACTTATAAAGGACATATTTGCGTTTTATTTTTACTATTGCCTTATTTTAATACTTCAAATGTGGGGCTTTGGTAAATAAGGTTATGAGGCGAAAAATAGAGAGAAATTTAGGAGAGGGGTGGGGAAAAGAAAGTATATAAGACGGGATTTAGAAAATTAAATTCACTCGAAGCCACAATGTCGTCAAGCTCGGATAATGGTTATTCCAGTGACGACGAGCAGGCAGTCGCACCAAATGTGCAACATAGGCTCGTACGCAGACCGCGTAGGCTTAGACCTAGGTATTGCATCATGCAATCCTACGTCTCATGGGGGTCTAGAGATTTGTGTATGAACTGCTACACGAGAGGATTTGGAGCTGCGATTATGGATGTTCATTTCGTCACAACCCATTTTACAGTGGGTTCGCGAGGTGATCAAAGGCGGAACCACTCGAGGTGTGCTTTGTGTAGGGAGAGACTGTTTACCGTCGTTCATCAGCAGTCTTGCCTTATTTGCAATAGAATGTAAATTCTATTACAAATAAAGCTCCTCATACGACAACCCTGCCTGCCCCCTGACAAAATCAGTCCTTTTCAGGACTACAGAATATTTGATCGTAGTTTGTAGTTAAACACTATGTTTCCTAAGGAAGATATTTCTCGAAGGAAAAATTGTGTTACTTTGGGTGAGAGATGCATTATGTGTTTAAATCATACATAGATGGCGAGAGAAAGAGCATTTGCAAGATTTAGCTTGTAGTTTTTATGTATGATAAGAACGCATATGCCTCTAGTTATTCAAAGTGACATAACTTTCTATCAAGAAACATATTTTAAACAATAAATTCACTCTGGGTTGATACGCTCAAAAAGATACATCTGAATTTGTGTCGTTTCACATAGAACGTTGGCAAACCTGCTCTTAAGTATGACAAAAACAGACGTATCCTTTCAGTGTAACAAAATATTTCGAACAAGAAATCTATTCTATAGGAAATATTTTGTTACTCTGAAAGGATATGTTACAACTGTTTAGCCCCACTCTCACCCCCACTCTCACCCCCCACCATCCTAAATGCTTTTAAAAGCGGGAGCAGCCATCACAATTTTCATTTCTCAACCAGCCATGAAGTGGGACAGGCTGATGTTAAGGACGACAAGGGAGTCCAAAATAAGCGAGTTTTGGGAGGCTTGGCGTTTAAAAAACGCGAATAAGCCAACGGCTATCGTACAGCCGATCCCAAGACCGCAACCACCACCGGAGCCGGCTCCAACAGAGCCCGTGGAAGTGGTGGAAGGACCACAGATGCTGCTGGGTCCTGAAGAAAGGGCGGCTCTGTTAGAAGAGCTCACGGAGCGTCGCCGGAGCCGTCGCAGCACTCGGCTGGAGGTGCGAAGACGGCGAGCTGCACCGCGATCGGTGCAGATCGCGAGAGGGGAACAACCACTCTAGGTTTCCCTCTCCAACCCACCGTGAAAACGGCCCTTTTCAGGGCCACAAAAGATTTGATCGTAGTTTAGATATTCTTAGTCACTTTGTGTTTGACACTGAATCGGTGAAAAATGCAAAGATGACCAAGGATGACATTTTCAGGACGTTTAAAAATAGACGTTGGCATTTTTGCATAACTCTTTTCGATAATTTACCTAGAAGTGTCTAAAACTTATTTTAAGTTAAAGGTCCAAGATCCGTTAAAATTGTTATTTTTCTAACTTAAAAATTGTATCCATTTAGTTATTTCCGAGACGTATATTTTTGGAACTAAAAATCGATATTTGTCGACCCACTAAGATTTTTATTTTTGTATATTTTTAACAAAAAAAGCAACCACATTAACCCTTATATAACAAAAATATTTTTATTTCGGATCAAAGCAATGACAACAAGCACATAACTTGTGGGTTTGCTCAGGTTTGCTTGGGTTTGTTTAGCCAATACAAATAATAAGAATTTTGTTATTAATAATATTATTATTATTTGATAGTTCAAGGACATTTCAGAACATTTGACATAAAACTTTTTATGATCAAAATGATCAGACTAATCAAAATTTCAAGAATTATGGGGTTTGATTGGGTTTGCTCATGAATAACGGGAGAAGTGTAGCTCAGATCGAAAAAAGTTATAGGAAAATATTTTAGAGTAAACTTTTTGTGATTGGAAATGACTTTTCAATATTTAATTTGGAAAAATTGAAAAAGACATTTTTCAGATTTCTAATTAATTCAAAGGGGTAGTATAGGGAAGCTGTGGGGAATAGGGCGAAGGCATGAGGGATGGGTGGCATAATCGTTTTTAAATAAGACCCGAGTGATTTGAGTCATTAAAAGTAATAAGAGGTCGGTCAAAAAAAGACCTAGGGAGTAGGTATGTATTTTAGGGAAAACAGGGAACTATGAAAAGATAGTCAGGTCCAAACTAATGTGAATTGTACAACTTGACTGTTATTCCGGGGTTCGGGGGCGACGCCCCCAAACCCCCGCCAGGGGCTACCGCCCCTGGACCCCGTTTGGTTTTTGCGTAACGGAGGCGGGCCAGCGGGTGGGCGGTGGGGGCGGCCGGGGGGGGCGGGGGCGGCGCTAGCTGCGTAGCAGCGTCGTTAGGTCGCGAAGCGACCTAACCTCCGCGACCTAACGACGCTGCTACGCAGCTAGCGCCGCCCCCGCCCCCCCGGCCGCCCCCACCGCCCACCCGCTGGCCCGCCTCCGTTGCGCAAAAACCAAACGGGGTCCAGGGGCGGTAGCCCCTGGCGGGGGTTTGGGGGCGGAGCCCCCGATCTGGGGGGGGCCCGGGGGGGCACGAAGTGGCCACCCCGGGATTTTTCGAAGTTTTTGGGGGTCTTTGGGGGTCTTTGGTGCAATTTTAGACCTTCCAAAACTGAATTATATATATTTCTTTTTCTTATATCTTTGCACGTAAAACACCCTTCAGCGTTTAAGTTTGTCATCTCCTAAGGGTTCTATCATATCTTGGTAGCCGTCATAGAATCGCACCATCATCCCCTCCTGTATTTTTAGCAAGGGTGGGGGAAGCTGAGGTCTTTAAAAGCAGCTCGAGTCGACTGCTTACTTCATTACATTCGCTCATCTCAACATGGCATCATCAGATGATGATGGATACTTAAGCGATGATACTCCTAGGAATTTGGATAATTGGGCACTTAGACAGAGGAAAGTTTTCCCCGTCCGATCCCGCCGGGTGTGCAAGATCTTAAACCTGGTGAAGGTGGGTGATGACGGCTGGTGTATTGGCTGCTATGCCGACTTGGAAAACAAGTCGGCTGGTGACCAATTCTTCAGTGGTCATGTAACCCAAGATTTCGGTAGTCGCGCGCACATACCGAACTGTAAAGGTTGTGGAGTAGCTCTTGGTACTCTACAACATAAGAGTACGTGCCTTATTTGTAATCGAGCCTGATTACAAATAAGATTTTATCCCTTGAAAAACGGTCCTTTTCAGGGCCACAGAATGTTTCATCGTAGTTTTAGTTACCTAATGCCATAGTACATGTGGTGTTAGGTAGAAAATTATATAAGTCCAGTCGGATCGACTATAATTTTCCTTGCAAAATCCGTCCTTTTCAGGATGACAGGATATTTTGATCTTACTTGTATTTATCTAATGCCACGGCATCTGTACAGGATATTTTGATCTTACTTGTATTTATCTAATGCCACGGCATCTGTGACATTAGATAGAAATTATGTAAGTCCAGACGGATCGAGCATAAGTTTCTTTGTCGGTCACATTTCCACAACACAATTACACCTTTTTTGAGAACTAAAAGCAGTTTTCGACAGTGAAGTCCGCCAGTATCATTTTTGGATGGAGGGCATTTGTATAATAAACTCTAGTTTGTTGGCGGTGGAAAGGTGGGGATGGAGTGGTGGAGGGGGTAGATTATCTCTATTTAAACGGTTACGAGCGGGTCACAGAATCACTTCATTTTTAAATCTTAAAGTACGAAGATATAACTATGGATTTCGAAAGACCATTGAGTCGCGGTTCATCGGTTTTTAGCGATGATACCGTTGACATGAATGATGTCGATATGGATGACCTACTCTTGGACATCGAACGACTTCTAGACATCGAGGCAGAAGATATGTTTAATGCCTGGGAAGATGAGCGGGCGGTCGAAGAAGCAGATGTGGGTCTGGAATTGCCAAACATGGATTGGCAAAATGGGGAGTTGTCGGCTGAAGACATGGAGCCAGACTCCAGCACTGATTGGGTGCCACCACCGCCGCCGGAAGATCATGACGGTCCGGCCGATTCATCCACTTGGTGGATCACGGACCATCAGGATGATGATGGTCCAGCTGATTCCACCAACTGATCCCGGAACCATGCCCTCCCCGACCTACCCCGACAAAATCAGCCCTTTTCAGGGCTACAAAATATTTGATCGTAGTTTGTAGTTGATTCATGTCACATCCCAAGTAACATGATATTTCTCAAGAATTAATTTCTTTTGGAAAATATTGTGTTACTCTATAAAGACATGTACGTTCTTACCATACGTTAGAACTAGCTAAATTTCTAGTAAGTTCTCAACGAAAATGCCGAGAGTTTGGTCTATTATCTTACTTGCAGTAAAATTCACATTTTATTACAAATAAGATGCATGTTCTCAGGCATTGTAACGGGTAGCCTCTCTTCACAGACATAACACTTTATCGCATACTTAAGTTGTGTGCATCTAATGATTACACACCTAAAGTTACGGCCCTACATTTTTTCGTCTATTCTTTTTTCTATTTTGCATTTTTATTTTATTTTGTGTAACTTTCGCATACTTATTTTAGAAATAAAAAATATTGTTTCATTTAACTTTTTATTATCATATATACAAAAACATTTTATTTTACTTATATATACAACACTATTACAAAAATAACTTAACTCTATATTTACAATAAAATTCTAAAATTAATTATATGGAAAATTGTCCAATAACTTAAGTCTTTTTCTACACACTTCCCCTTCACTTTTACACTGTTCAATTTTCGCCTGCAGTTCCTTAATCTGTCTCTCGTATTGCGCCACATCACTATCGTTCTTTTTTAGTTCATCAACTAGTTTTTGCCTCGCACTAAAAGCCACGGAGAAGGCACACTTCTGGCTTGGAGAAAACTCTTCCATCCAGTCCGGTATCGGCACTTCTGCAGAAGAAGCAGCAGCAGGTTGACGGGGTTGACTAACCGCCTCGAATAGCCGCTTGCACCGCTTCTTTAATGGTTTGCGGCACATTCCACGCCCAACTATTGGCGATATCGGCGCACTCGCGATCGGCGATTTTTCGTCAGCGTCGGCCACCAACACAATCGGAGGCATGGACTTCGGCGGCTCGGGCGTTGTCGAGTTTGGGCCTTCATTAATGATGACGACCGGTGACAGAGGCTTCGGTGGTTGTGACGTCTCCAAAAAATCGGGGTATTGAACTGGCACTGTTGGTCGCTTGAACACGAATTTC
Organism: Philopedon plagiatum; assembly: GCA_963971165.1. Taxonomy (NCBI): domain Eukaryota; kingdom Metazoa; phylum Arthropoda; class Insecta; order Coleoptera; family Curculionidae; genus Philopedon; species Philopedon plagiatum. Next base: position 142,810,396 of record OZ020189.1, on the reverse strand, counting down.
TTCTTCTTCTTCTGTTCACCCTCCATAGCTGCATAAAATTGACTTTTATTGTTGCCGGCTGTCTTTGGCAATTTCAGCAGCTTTTCCAACTTCGTAGTGGGTTGCCGCCTCGCCTTCTTTACCACCACATCACTTATGATATTGATGCGCCCGCCGTCCTTCTCCGTCCAGTTGTTGACGTAATCAACCGCCGAAGATACTTTTTTTTCACCCACATTCTCTTCTTCCACAAACGCAGTGTTTAGCACGTCGTCATTGTGCCACTCGTCAAACACACCCGGGGTCAGCAGGTCAATAACGTCCTGCCCCATCAACTCTGCTTGGATACTTCCATCCAAGTTAAACGCATTTAACAACGACTCACTACCGGAATTCATTTTTCTAACTAACTCACTGCACTTAACTGACGAATGTATTTACTTGGCGAACTGTTCTAGCGAACTATGAAATGCTCTGCCTAGCAAACCAAATTTATACTTATCACCCCACCATAAACTCCCCCACCCTATCTGACGGTTGATGCTTTAGAGGCCAAACAAGTTAATTCAACTTACAAGGTTGCGTTCTACGGCTAAACAGCGATTCAAGGACATATTTTCAAGGTAATCGTGTGTCCTTACTTCTGTTATTGTTTGTGCTCTCAAGGTTATATGACCCAGACAACCCATATTTATAGACACTCTCTTTCCTTCGAGGTCTATTATCAGAAACTATAATGTTGCCCGCAGATCAAGATAACAGTCGTCCAGCTGAGACTTTTTCGGGAGCACAAATAATAATTTCTGCTGTTTGCTATAATTGTAAAAGAGAAGTATATATTTGGACTGACCACATGCAATCTTACAGTTACATTGAATTGTTGAGAGTAAGGATTGTTAAGTGTCATTACTGTGGAACGCTGATGTGTCGACGAGGGCCGATTAGCAGATCTGATATGTTGAGAAGACAATGGATGCTACGAGAAGTTTACAAGCCAGACATTAATTAATTTTTATTTTTGTAACTTTATTACTATATTGTAAAATAAAACAACATATTATTGAAACAATTATCTATGTATTTTCCTATCCTGCGTTATAAAATTTCAACTATTGCTATTACTATAGTGGTTAATAAAACTACGTGACATTGGAGTTAATATTTTTTTATTTTTCTAAAACATAGACTTTCCAACATTTTTCTAATTATAACTAATATTTTCGGGTAAAAAACTTTGCATAGCTTGTATTAACATATTTAGGTTATCTTCAGGGTTTGTTTCGTAAAACTTTATGTCTGGGTGCCCCCAAGGTAGAGTTTTTGTTGTTGATGGTATAATATAACGTTTATCGTCGTGGTGACATAAAGCAACTTTATTAATTATTTCGGTATAAACGTCGTGTTTATAACTTCGAAAGGTTTTCATTTTTCGAAATATCTGACCACCACGTTCTACGGTATTCCGATAATCTTCCAGGTGAAGCTGTTTTTCAATTACACGTTTTTTTATACCTTTCGCTTTTTTAATTTCGCTACTGATTGAGTTTATGTAATAAGCTTTGGCTCCGGTACCATAAAAACTTATTATTGGATCACCTGGAAATTCATCCTTCATTCTACCTACTACTGACTGACTTTTTTTTATGTTAAAAATATTTCCTTCGGTATAATTGGATGTATCGAATTTATCCGGATTTTCTGCAATTATACGATAAAAATTTTCGGTGTAAACTTTTAATATTAACGAATCTGTGTCGGTATACAGTAAAGAAGCATTTTTGCCAAATTTTGCTTTAATGAATGAGTAGAAAAAATCATAAATTACTGTTTTCGACATGTCCAGTATGGAAAATCCGATATAAATTGGTTTATTATAAGTTACCTTTAATCGATCCATATGAATGGCAACGAATTCTTTATTAAAAACCGTTGAACTTTTAAAATAAGGACGAGAAATTAATGCTCGTGCCCCAATTTTATTCCTGTCATTTTCCCATCGGGTGACTAGTTTTATATCATTACGATTCTCCACATTTTCCATGGTCTTGCCGAAAACAGCATTAATGATTAATTTAAAAGTGTCTTTACCAAACTTTGTTGTTGCCCTATTGCGCAAATCTGTATTTAAGTCGATATATGTCTTTAACCAGGGGGATTGATTAAATTTTAAAATTCTGTGTGTTTGCATTACCATTAGGCCGTTATTGATTGCTTGTTTTAATGTTCGGTAATGAATGATGTATTTCTTTTTATCGTTTAAATTCGGAATTAACTTTGAAAATTTTGCCGATTCCGTGGGTGGTACAATATTTTCAACTAAAAAGGGTAAGTCGGAATGATCATCATATAGCGTATCCGGATAATGAACGTCAACTTCCAAAACGTATCCTTCTGGACCATTATCGTCCACATCCATAATATTTAAATTTAAAATTTCATGCTCTGATAACCATCTAAAGCCGCCAAATGGTAATGCTTGCGACATACTATGACCGTACAGATTTGTTGCATCAAGATAAACAATGAAAGATGATGGCTCGTTAGGATCGTAGTTTGGTACATATATGTTGTTGGCAGCGTGCATCCTTTCTGAACACTGACTTATACCGCCTCGAATACCTTTTTTGAAAAAATGAACCGTGTCGATATCGGTCAATAGCTCTAACTCTACCTTAGAAATACGCAACATACAATCAAACGAATAACTTGGAAGGGTATGGTACTGTGCTGGATCCAGTTTATACGTTTCTAAACAAGTATCGCGAAACTGTTCAAAAACATCGGTTAATAATAAAACATCAGATTTCAAATATAAATCCGAATAGTCCCCCAAATTAATACAATTAAATGTGTCCCACACCTTTTTAGCTCTATCATAATCTTCATCGCTAATGTGCTCCTCTGACAAACTATCATAAAACTGATTTTTTGTGGGTAAAGTTGGATGGTTCATTTTGTCTATTGAATCGACAAAACTATAGGGAAAAACACCTTTTTTACGCATTAAATTAAACTGCTCATTATCAGAAAAATATTTTCCTGTTTCCCTGAAACTACCCACAGCTAATCCATTACCCAAATTTTCCAGTGACGTTGATAGAAATTTAAAACTATCGATGAACCGCAATTTCAAATATTTTTTCTTTATTGTCCCACTTTTAATATCGACATAATCGTGAACGTAAATACTTTTCGTAAACGAAATATACTTTTCCTTGCTTTGAGCTAAAACATCGATCTTGTCTCCGTGACGACACAACTCTTTAATAAACATGTGGCAATCGTACCCGCTCAAGTTATGAAATATAATTGGAATAAAATTGGGTAACTTATAATTTAAATTGCAAATCGAATGAGCAGCACCAGGTCTTTTTTTCCCAGTTATGTGACAGTGGTCCTTTACTTTACAATTATTATTTTCAAAAGCTCGTTCACATATACCACATTTTGTGGCATTATTGAACTCCGCTATTTGGTCAGCCGTTAAAGTTTCCATTGCTTTTATATCTCTTAAGTATGTATTGTAAAGAGATCTTAAATCACTTTCAAGTCGAGAAACGAAAACCTGGGCTGCGTCGTTTCCCCGGTAGAGCTCAAATTTTGAAATCGAATCGTCAAAGGAGCACTTAATTAAATACGCAAAAGAATACGGTTCATGTTTGATGCTTTTGACTAAGTAAGAATTTGTGGGATTCGGTTCCACTGTATCCAGTGGTTTAAGCACCGATTCAAAATCCGCGTAAACGACAAACGGTACACGCATTTGCTTTTCTATGTTGTCAAATTTTAATATATTTTCACTTACACTCCTTCCAAATTTATCTATTTTTAAATTTAGTGATGGTGTTAATGAATATTTGTGGTTACAGTCATTTTTTTGGTGTGATATCAAAGATGATGGTGAACTAAAATATATCAAACAACCATCACAAAAATACATTTTATCTCTACGTGATGTAATTTGACTGGAACATAATTTCGATAAGTCTTTTATCCAACAATAATGACTTTTAGAACAACGCGTATCACAAATATGTTCATCATCATCTTTAATACTACAATCCTTTGTTATTAACAACAAGTTGACATGTCTGTTAAGTTTTCTACCCGAATACCTTAATGGACCGACAACTTCGTACTTTAACATATTATTTTCGAAATTTTTTTGCAAACCATAAACGTTAACTGAAATATTATTCATTTCTTCAAATTTTGATATATCACGCAACTTTACTGGAAAGTCTATACCTGTAAAATTCAGCACTCTTGAATAGTGTGGATAAGATTGAATCTGTGATGCCATTCTAGTGGTGGGGCACAAAGCAGACACGATTGACCACGCAAAACAACACTCATCTTGATTAAACACATTGATGATGGCTTTTTTCAATTCGATGAATCGGGGTAACTTTATATATGAAGATCCACCAAAAGGTTTATACTCGTTGACATTTACTTCCAGGTATAGAATTTTTTCCAGAGCCCAACCTACGAAAACAAAAAAGAATGACATAAGTATTTATTTTATTTTTAGTCGTTAATTTATAACATACCTGAATCTTTTTCCTGAAACTCAGTCGATTGAGTCTTCATGGCTTCCACTAATGATTGATATATTTCTTCCAAATCGCTTCCTGAAGTGACAATTTCATTGCGTGTATTAAATGACTTGTCACTGTACATATTATCTTGTGTTGGTAAAAGATACCGACCAACAACCACCATATTAACTTTCAAAGCACAACGCACTCTTACTAGGTCACTTACTACCTCTAACACTCTTGCTTTAATTTCATCAAAAAATAATGAATAGTCAGTATGTTCATTATCACTTGATATACGGTATGTGGCAATCCTATTTCTAAAAGCACTGGACACTAGCTCAACACCAGCTGATATTGGTGAACATGCATTACTTTTATGGTGTATTGTTCTTTGATGACCTGCCATTCGATTTGCTGGTATGGTTATATTGCAGCAAGTGCAAGTACGCACCTCGGATGTTGATGCCCCATCGTCAACTTTTCGCTGTTTTCCACCATGCATATTTTCAAATCGTGCTACGCACGATTCTCGTTTATGTCGTAACATATTATAACTCCGAGTAAATGATTTACCACAATTTTCACACACGTACGCCATGACTTTCAAATTAACTTGCTTGAACCGTTTTACTCAACACAATATTCTATACTAAAATTTAACCCCCCCCTAGCCTCATATATACCGATCCACATTTAGACCCAACCCACTCGACCGTCATACCAAAACATGTTACACCCCAGTAATAACTCAAGGTAAACTAACATCATAAATGTAACCTTGAAATAAGCGTCGTCCACCTGGTCATCACCAAACAAAGAAACATCTGCTCGCGTTCAAGGCCAAGCAAATGTAACCTTGAAATAAGCGTCGTACACCTGGTCATCACCAAACAAAGAAACAGCTGCTCGCATTCATTGAAAATATGCACCGCAAATGTAACCTTGAAATAAGCATCGTACACCTGGTCATCACCAAACAAAGAAACATCTGCTCGCGCTCAAGGCCAAGTTCTTGACCTTGACCTTGGAATAACACCTGCGCATATCAAGGCCAAATAACAATAGCACACCTGGGCGTTCAAGGTCGACCCTACTGCGCATGCGGAGACTCGGGGAGCATCATATCCCTCTACTAATTTAAATGGGCTCCTATGGTTGATTAATAGGGGAAAGACGGGGAATACCGATCACCTAAAGTAAATCGTTAGAAAAAAATGCGTACTCTATAGAAAACGTATATTTATTAGTCACATTATTTTAGCTACATATCAATAGAAATAAATCCAAAGAAAAAACGAAATATTTTGAAGTCAGTATATTGTAAAAAAAAATAAAAACGAAAAATGTCATCGGTCGATATTAACCGACACTGTGGGGTAAAACCGACCACATAAAAAATATGTACAAAATGAATAAAAATTATTAGTTACCGCAGAAATAGCAAATGTCATCGTTACAAATATCGCAGCATGTACATTCCGCATAAGCTGCCATACCTCACTTAGTACATGCAAGCCACCATTTTCCATCCCTGCCAAATTCATAGCATAAGAAGCAGGGCTCTTTTGCCACTTCCTATTTGTTTTTCTTAATGGATTTTTCTCTTGCGTTTCTCTTTCATCTTGGTCAACTAAACTTTGTTTTACTTGCTTATTCTTTGCAAAGTACCTTTTCTTTCCTTTCAATTTTTTTTGTCTCAAGTTCTTTTCGGGTAGAGGTGAAGATTTTGGAATGTGCTGTTCTGGAGTTTTCTTTTTGCGCATGATTTTTAATTTTTGGTGGAGCCAATAAATCTGTAAACGATGTTTTAGCTTGGACTATTTTTTCTTCAAAGTCACTCTCATCAGAATCAGTTGTTAGTTTGATGGATTCTGAGTCATCAGTGGAAGAATCATAGGACTGTGATTGTTTCTTTCTCTTAAAACTGTTAGCTGATTTTTTCTTAGCTGATATTCCTGGAGGTCCGGGTTTAAGATCATGGTGCGCTTTTAAATGAATGACCTTAATTAATACATAGATATAATAATGATACTTTGCGGATTGCGGGTATATCAATTTCTTTCGGTTAAAAGCGACCACTATGATCGATATTACCCGAAATCACATCCACAATCGTAAGTCGGTTCCATTCCATTTAAAGTGAGGTTTATCTAAAATTCGATAGATATTAGATGGCAGCATACCTACATAACATCACTGACATCAGTGGACATCGATTTACGTACGCACACTTTAGATACTTACCTATTTTTTAAACCAAAACATTTCTTAAAATATTCACTTTTAGACAAATTGTCAGTTTACTGCTAAACGCGTCGTGATATCGTCGGGTCGAGCAGTAAACTGACTAACATGGTTAACCTTGAACTGTTTGCGCTAAAGATGTTAAGTATTGGCGGCTTAGGAAACATGAAATTTGGTGGTCGGTTTTACCCGCGTGGTCGGTATTCCCCGTCTTTCCCCTATTCATTCGAAGTTTTAAGCAACTTTTTTGTATACCTTTCTGAAAATCCTGCGGAATGTTACAATACTAAAAAAAAAGATATTTGATAAAATTTCTTTAACATTTTGTAGCTATTTATTTTGCTTCGCGTGGTTTCACATTAAGTTCGGCAATTTTATTTAGTGAAACCATAGACTAAATAATACATAGACGAACACTGGCGTATATCAAAAATGGACCAAAAACCTGATCTCCCTGGAGACATTTTGGGGGTTTACTGGTTTATGACTTAGGAATTTGTTTGTTCACCATTATATACATAGGTACTGTATAGATATATAATGGTGAACAAACAAATTCCTAAACCATAAACCAGTAAAGCGAGTCAAGTGTTTCAAGGGAGACCCGCTTTCGGTCCCATTTCGGTGTATTCAAGAATTTGTCTATATTCTTTATAGTCTCTGTTGAAACCAATACAAAATGATCAACCAAGAACGTGGCGCAAGAAATTTTTCACGAGGAGAATGCGCTTCTGCTCATATTCTGCTGCCATTCTTACCGAGGAAGGGTTAACCCAAGATCAAGTGGCACAACGCTTTGGACTGACGCAATCCACAATTTCCCGAGTATTAGTATGATTCAGGGAAACAGGCAGCCACCAAAGAAGACCTGGACAGGGACGGCCAAAAGTAACAACATAGTTTTGTTCGTCTTTAAGCTCTAAAAAGAAGCCTCGTCACAAGTACTTTATTACAGCAGGAATTTTGCCATCGCTACCAGGTCTTAATTAGTCAGAATACGGTGTGAAGAAGATTGACAGAATGCAATGTGATACCTCACAGACCCGCAACTGGTCCACCTCTCACCGTAGATCATCGTAGACCGCGGCTTCAGTCCGTCCGAGAACACGCAAATTGGGAAAACCGTCAGTAGGCCAATGTATTGTTTATAGATGAGTCCCGATTTGGCTTATTTAATAATATAATGTGTGTATCGACGCCGACGTCTCGGAGAGCGATATGCTCAATGTAACATTGTAGGAATGGTTAGCTACGGCGGAGGGTCTGCTATGGTATGGGAGGCATCAACGAGACTCGTACGGGGTTAGTGGTAGTTCAAAGAGGTCGTCTGACAACTGCTGAAAACCGAAATTCAAACAATAGTTTGGCCTCTACGAACCCCAGACTTAAACCCGATCGAACACTTATGGGACGACGTATTAGGGCTTTACAACCACCCCCTGCAAACTTATTGGGACTTACAGAAAAGTGTGACCAAGTTGAGCAAGACAAAATCAGAAACCTTATTTTAAGGGTGGGAGAAAGATGTCGGGACGTTCTAGATTAAACAATATCATTAGAGCAGAAAGTGGCAATACCCGTTATTAAAGATTTTTTGCATATTTTTGTACAACTTTAAGGTCAGTCAAAAAGGCAACTTTAATCCTTGTTTCTACAGAATTTCGAAGATAACATTAATTAATATTTATTAACCATAGACGCCTATTTAAATTATTTGGTAAAACAATTTTTTACAAACAGAAAAGAGGCATGCTTTAAAGCGTTTAGTTTTTGAAATGTTGCCAAAAACTTACTTATAAATTCTAAAATAACGTTAAAACTTGGTATTAGGTTTGCTGCAAAAAGTCTTGTTAATATTAACCCATAATTTAGTAATAACCAAGTCCAGTGGTGGATAAAACCTAATTTGAGATTGAATTTGGTATATTTCACAATTTTAACATTACTGTGTCTATTACTGATTTCGAACCGCAAATCCAACAAAAACTACCAATAATTTTTTGTTATTTCATTTAACCCCTCCTCATATTTGATATCTACAACCTCTCTGAAGCAGTGATTATCAGTACTACTGTCTTTTCTATACTTCCTTTACACTTCACTTATTGCCTGTGAAAATATTTAGGCAACCCTATAACAAAATATAATAGGTATATAAATTAAATGAGATTAGTAGGTGTAGGTTGAAAGTTCATTGCCTGTGTTTCCGCTTTCAGTGTTCAAAATGCATTCATAGGATTTCCGCTGACTGACGTCATTTAAAAAATAGACATATTTATTGATCATGGGATTGGGTAGGCATATTACCGAGAATTTCTTAATATAAAGTTAAGAGGGTGAGAACTTTTTGGCTGGTTGACAAATGACGATTAATAAATTGTTTTATTGTAAATTGCAACTATAACCGAGCACCATTCGAAAACGACGACTTAACTAGTAATAATATCGTTCGATAATTGGAATTTGTATACAGGTTTATCAACAAACAAGTTTGTTTGTTTTAATCATCGTCTGAGGGGAAAGGGGAAAATTTCCCACTGATTTGCTAAATATTATTGTTTATCCCTATTAAATTTTCTGATACGAAATAAACAATATAAAAAGACTTGTCTTTTCCTATAATGTGTTATTCTAATGTGAACAACAATACATATTTTGCATCAATCGAAGTTGAATTTGCACGAAATATAAATATTTGTTCGATTCTTCACATTACTTGGACCGGACGTTATGGGAATGATTAATTTATCAGGAACGCCGACCCGATATAAAGTTGAGAAAAGAGTCCAAAAAGATTTTTCTAGTTATTGAGAAAGGAGTGAGTTACGCCTTAGAAACGTGTGGTTTTAGTTTAAAGCTGAAATCACAGTGTATCTATACAAAGTGTATCTATTCTTCTGGAGTTGGGGCTTTCAACATTTACAATTAAATAAAAATTAAGAAACTATTCTAGATTAAACAATATTCGATTAACCAATTTTTATCGCATCACCTCTCACAAACGTCACTGTTCGCAGATAGGTTGTATTATGGGTTCATTTTGCGTTATATAATAATATCGGAGAATGGGAAGTATTTTTTTGTTAAATTGTTAATCTTAATAAAAATATTTACTCATTTTTGCCAACTTTTCTTAATTTATTTAAAAACTCATTCTTCAATCTTATTATTGCGAATTATTCGTTAGAGGGGAAGCAAGTATTGCGTATTATTTCTAAGAGGGGTAGGAAACAATTTTAAATAGTAATCGAATAAGAAGGTTGATGTGGCTATGGCGATACTGTTAATATTTTGCTTAATGAAAACGAGATTTTTACAAATGTCTTTTGGGTTCGGTAAATGTAAAAACATGAGATCTTTTGCTATAAAATCATAAAACTCACCAAAGTCAAAAGCTTCTTCCGGGTACCTAAATATTTTTCCAGAATAGAAATTTATTCTTTATGACTTTAGGCCGATAAAACTTTCAAAGTAGATAACGAGAAATACTTGCACAAACAAAGGCAACTGTGATAAAATATTTGAACATATTATTATTCTTTTTTATTGGCCACAACAGTTTTTATTTGACTTTTATTAATGCACTTTTTACCAACAAGGATAGAAAGAAATCGGATTCCACTGGGAATTCTATCCGAAAAAAAAAAAGAATTTTGTGATGGCTAATCTTTCAAAGTAGGTTACCAACAATACTCCTACAGGCGAAGAAGGTGCGATAAAAAGTTGAAAATATTCGTCTTTTTCTAATGTTCTTTCGCCAACGCGGATAGAAAGAAATCTAATTCCTTCGTGATGATCAGGAAAGAAAAGATGAATATTTTGTTTGCTACAATGTAATAAATATGTTCTGGCGTAAACCGTTAGAACTGATCAATAGGGGAATTTTTGTTCATTTTTTTTTAATCATTATCAATTCAAATTAGATAGAATATAAAACATCCCACTTCTTTCGCTCATTCACACTTAGGGTCTCCAGATTATGAAACAAATGCCTGCAGATGTTTTCCCGTCCACCCCCAACCTACAATCCTTTAAATTCCTTCTCTTCAGACGCCCTTGGTACGTTAGTACTTAGGCTTGAAATCTACGTGGGCTGTCTCAGATAAAAATCAAAGAAATTTCTCCTAATCGTCATTGCCTATTAAAAATTGTTTGTTGTGATGTGATGGTGCATATTATGTAACATACATATAAACAACTTCGGAAAAGTGCTGGTCTGGCATAATACTACCTTGAAACGGTTTATTGTAACACGGTCATAAAGTAATTCATTTTCTAGTAATACAGAAGTGTGCTCCAATTAAATAAAAATAAATGGAATTCCTTGTATATGTGTAATCCTGAATCATTACTTTGTTTATTTTATAGACGTGTGATATGGTATATAATGTTTCGAAAACAAGATAGTTGTAGTTATGTGGCAGATAAGTAGTTTTTAGGAAGCTCTAATTGATTGTAATTGTACCTAAGCAAATTAGAAAAAATAAGTATTTCTAATACTAATAACTTAAAAATTGCCTACTTAACGATATACTGTTTTGGTCAAAAAGTTTTTTATTTTCACCTTTTTAACTTTTACTTTCGTCTACGGGTGGAACGTTTACTTTCCACCCGTAGCTGGAAGTTTATTTATTGAAATTAATAGTCAAATTAGATTTATTATATGCTTTAAAATATATGGATAAACCTCACTGTTCACCTCAGTAGTCCAAACGTTAATTTCTTGATTTGGTTTACTCTTATTATTCTTATTCATGTTTACTGAAGAAAACGTATTGGAACTCGTATGGGACGTCGAAGGAGTGGACAGCATTTTTTCTGTTTTGAATTGGTTGTCGAAGGATGAATATACGCATATTTCAGCGGTTGTACTCGACTCCCACTCTCCCAGGCGTGTAGGACATCTGCTCCCGGGAGTAGAAAACAATTTTAACCCATTTTTTTAATAAGATTTTCGGCAAGTTTTGACCCACTTAAGAAAATGTTTCTTAAATTTATGGTGGTACGCAAACTGACCGGAAGTGTTTGAAACAAAGTTTGCTAATAGAAATTTGCACCTCAACGCTAGAATTCGATGTTCCAAAGAGAAAAAATAAACAAGTTTTCTAGTTTATCTTTATTTCAAGCTGTAGTTACTTCTGTTCCTGGTTTTAATATTAAAAAGCTGTTAACTCTTTGCCTGTTTAAAGGCTTAGTTCAAGAAACTAAAGATTTTTCTCAATATTAATTACATAATTTTATTATGTTGAGGTTATTCACATTACAAGGAATAGTACAAGTACAGTTTAGCGTAGGTTTATCTAATATAAAATATAAAACTGGTTAAATAACGTGTGTAATTGTGATTTTATAACATTATAACCATAAAATTACAAAAAGTGATGTCCTCATAGTGTCATTTCATTAGTTATATTTTAGCAACAATTTAAAAGATCATCGGATTTGAGTTTAGGTACAATGTTTATTATTTTTTAAAATAATTATACATTATTATAGGTTTAAATAGGGAATATTCATATAACCCAAATCAATCTGAAATATTTTTTTTATATTCTCTACATAAATTAAATGTTTATGGCGGTTACTGTTATCAATTTATTTTGGTCTTTACTAACAAAAAAAAAGAATTTTCTACTCCAAATTTTCGCCCGAATTTCGAAACTTGTAAAACCTGATCCCATTGGCTGTGGTTTGAAAAGTTAATTTATGACTCTAATGAGTACATGGCGAATTCCAGTGTTGTAGGGTCATCGAAAAGTCAATAAAAATGGCATTTAATGCGTAACTCATCCAATAAAATATCCCTGAACTTAAAGTAGAAGGTTCCTAAAATCTTATTCATATATATTTCAAGCCGAAATCGGTCCAGGAACCTTCCAATCTTGCAACAAAAACTGACATTTTTGCGAAATTTTGACACATCATATCTTAATAATTTGGAGTAAATAAATTGCAATTCTTTGTCAATGTCCCGATGCAAATAAACCTAGTTATTTATAACTTTAACGAAAAAATAAGCGATTTATTTTAGTGGGAGGTATTTTTAGATAATTAATGGATAAAATAAACTCAAAAAGAATCACTAAATAAGAAAAATAGTGTGGAATAATGTCGGTTAAAAATAGGATTTGTCGGAAAAAATTAAGAGAATTCTGTTTTTACCCCTTAAATACGCTCCTGGACGAGCCATTCGGTATCCATTGTAAAGTGTAATTATTCCTTGATGAGATAGTGTTGAAAAGTTGGAAAAAATTAGATAGAAAAAATATAGAGTGATTCAAATGTACCTATGCCGAAGGCAAAAAAAGTTAAAAATTCGAAATTCAATCGGCGATTGCTCCATTCCTAAAAACAATGAAGGAACTAAAAAATATGGATATTATGTATTTCGACGAGCTCATTTCGATGACGTATATGGGATTTTAATTTGAACCATTTTGACCCCACAAAACCCCACCCTTATCACCAAAAGAATCGCTCAGAAAAATCTGAAAAAAATCATGAACATTGAGAATTAGGTGTAGATTCAACCAAAATTATTATGATAAAAATTCTAGCCCGATCAGTTGTTATAAGCAATTTAATTATTTATTTCTTATAAGTGCTGAACCGTTGTTAGGGAAAAAGTTTTTCGACAAAAAATATTTCTCCCGATGTAAGGAACAACCTCTGTCCTTATACCTTTTTCAATGCTCCGTACATATGCGATATGATTCTGCGTTGGTGCCGTCGACGGTAGGTAGCGCGGCAGATGGGCGGAGATCAGGCGGCCGAGGTTTGCTCAAGTGGAGGGCTGATGGCACGAAACACTAATTGTGAAAGTATCGCTTGCACTTGACCCAATTTTTTTCGTATTATAAATTTGTTAATCGTATTTTTGTGGTATAATTTATATATTATATGCCTTACATAGAACGGGTTTGTTTTTATTTATAATGTTTTGTAGAACATGTACGAATGGTTAATATTTGTTGCAATATTTATTCTTATAAAATTCGCTACTAAAATCCTTTTTATACAAGACTCTAGGGCTAGGGGGTCCGGAAGCCTCTTAAAAGAGCAGTATACTTGTTTTACGTGTGTTAGTAGAAATACAATTATTTATTTGATTGATTTTGCTTCTGATAACGGAAATATTACTGTCTTCTTTAACGTCCAAGATTTATTAGTTTGTCAACATTAATTTATTCGGAACGGGCTCTAACTGAACATAGTTTATAATATAGAGAGCAATAACACGTTTTATTTAGAAAATATGCCTCATAAATTGGACTTTGTGTGGGTGTCTACAAGAGTTCCAACTTATTGCAAAAATTTTCGCCATTAATCATATTTTCTGATATATTTTTAAGTTGTTTACCGCATCTGTCTAAAGTGGAAACAGTGTGGGTTAAACGAGCGGGCGTTAAGAATATTTGGATATATGTGTTTAGTAATAATGAAAATTTTTTTCTAAATATTAGGATTTTTATTGTGGTTTCTACATACTTAATGCTTTAATTAGCTTGTTTATTTTTTATGTTTTCAATCTTCCGTGATCTTTTTAATTCATACTCCATGCAGAACTTTTTACAGTATGTGCATTATACGAGGATGTAATTAAAAGTTTCCTGCTTGACTCAGAGAGGGCGCAATTTACCGTAATATTGACAAGTATTTTTTAGGCAGCTGCACTCTCCGTTAGTATCAGTGATGTTAACACGTAGTGAAATTCCCTATTCGTAGGGAAAATTCGTCAAAAAATGGCCTGGTAGGGAAAAAGGGGCAGAAATTAGTCAATTTTTTGGAAATAATATATTACAGAAATTTAATCCACTATACATCAGTAATTTAACAACAAACTCTAAACAGTGCTTTAAGCACTGGTAACGAGAACAGTCATACTCTTAACAATGCTAGTTCAACTTCCATAAACCGTTACTTTAATTCTATATGTAGTTTTTTAGCAGCCTTATCAATTTTGGTAAAGTTTTACAGTTTTTCAGTAATACATCAGGTAAACTATTGTAAGAACCACTGAATGAACCACTATATGAAATTATTTAGTCCTCTATTGCTATTTACCATATACTGGTAGATATTATCACACTGTCTAGTATTATATAACTAAGTACCTATACTATTTGTAAATATAATTTGCGTATTACACTTTCGCTATTTATTTATCACTTTATAGATATGTTTACATTTCTCTAATTCTAATAGTTTGGATAGGTGAAAAACGTTCACAGTCTTATACACAAAAATCACTAGTGTGCAAAGTCTATCGAAATCAAATAAAATTTTCAAAGTCTTATTTTGTACAACTTGTGCCCTGCTAAAGTTGTACAAAATAAGACAGTACATGTTCCCCATATAGGAAGAAGCTACCTTAGATGCGATGCCAAATATGCATTGTAAACATTGATCCTAGTATTATTTGTTAGGTCTTATGTAGGGGATATTTTACTTTTTGTTTAAAATTACCAGTGTAATTGATATAGCCGAACAGCCCTATAAATAAACACTTACTGCGCTCATATTCGTGGTGCAGGAGGCAACATTGTGGCTTTTTATTTGGGGGCGTCCGAGGCATGTCCTGCAGTGAATAGGGATGTTACTTGGATGTCAGAATATCCAATGAATTACATCTCAAGGATGTTCTGGGTATCCCTTTGTGTTTATTGGGGTATTACCTGAGCAAACATGACCAAATCGTTTTAGCAATATCAATATCACACATAACTTCTCTCTGTTCTTCCTTGGTCAACCAGCTTTGTGAAGCTCGTGTTGGTATTGCGCCATCTTCCGTGTTAGGCTAAACCCTAAATCCGTTCCTAATTAAAGGCACATACAAATCCTGAGAAAAACCAACAACCAGATTCTCTAACGCTAGTCCGGTCTAATTTGACAACCAAAGTTTTAAACTGACAAGTGTAAGAATAAGACAACTAAGTTTTATAGTATGAATTTATTTCTGAGCTTTTTTGCAAATTTATAAAGAAAAGGGCAATTTTAGTACGTGTTTTCGACAATAATATAAGTAAATTCATTTTAGCAACTCGTTTCAAGACGAAAATCATTTCGAAACCAAGCAAATTGCTGAAATATCAGAAGTTATCAGTACTAAATCTTACAGCTTCTTAGTGAATCTCAACGTAAAATTTTATTTGCTAGCAAATGTCGACAATTTCGGCTTCATAATAATAAGCCTTATTCATTTGTTAAAATAATATATCATCAACACAGTACCCCGCTGGTTCTGTACCCAAACAAAGAACCCTTATAAACACCTGACTTCCTTTCATGGCTTATCCAAATCTACCTGTGTTTTGGGTTTCACTTGACTTGTGACTTTTACAAGTCGAAAATACGTTGCGTGGTTTTTAATTGCATCAGGTAGAATATCGTATTCCCTTATCAAACACATTTTATATAGCTTGTATAGGAAACAGACAGGGGCGTATTAAGTATAAATTTTATATAAATACAGCTTGTTTTGTGGAGCTCGAAAATATTTCAAAAAAAAGCCAACATTTTTCTTTGTTGTAGCTGGTATCAGCATAAGGAAACATCTCAGTTAACTAAAATAGTTACGGTATACACGAACTATTATTACAAAACTAAAAATCTTATACAGCAGTCCGTTTAGACTTAATTAACATGTATGACTGAATATAACAGCTGCCACTCCATATACCGGGTGACACCGAAAATAATTGCAACCACAATTTTTCCAGGAAAGTTGTTGACAAGGGCGTAGCCAGGATTTTGAGCAGGGGGGGGGGGCAGAATTAGGTGACCGGGAGGGCAGATTTTCTGGACCCCCAAGGACGCAACGTAGTAGTACGTAGTCTAGTTTTTTTACTTTTTTTGTAAAGAAATATAAAAAAAAACATTATTTAAAAAAATATATATTTATAGATAATGTATAGTATATAGTACATACATATTATTATTGCAAATTAGAAACTCGAATCAGTTAAAAAAGAAAATAATGAATACCTGCTAAAACAGAACATCGCTTAACAAAAAGAATGTATAAAATTTATCTACATTTTATTTTTGCGAAACATTTTATGAAATCAAATTATTTTGCAAAAAAAAAACAATAAATTGTTTTCATAATAAGCCGGTAAAAGTTTGCGGTTTTATTTAAAATAAATTGAAATAAATTTAAAAAATTTGAAATCATGCTAAAATTGTCGATTATGGTGCAGGTATAGTATAGGATATTGTTAGGCCAATTTTATAAGAAAAATTATATTACAATTTGATAATTATTTTATATCTGAGATCTGCGTGAACACAAACAGAGTGAACAGGAACAGCGCACGGCAGTCACCTTTAATTAAGTTATATAAATTTTAAATGTAAACTTAAAAAATATTTGCGTGGGGTAGGATTGGAAGAATGATTAATTTTAATCAAAATTTCTACCCATTTGTGCCAACTAGTATGTTCCCGTAATTTTTAATTCCTTTGGCTATTACAGTTATTGCTATTGTACTTGTTATTATAATTCTTTATTATTGTACTTTTATTTTTCTTTGGCACAAATAAATGTATTTATTATTATTATTATTATTATTAATTAACAGCAAAAGCTTTCTTACCACTTCACACGTTTGCGCCACATGCAGCAGTGCTGCCATTTCGGTACAATTGTACTGAATTCAGTACAAAGTGGCCAAATTCAGTACGTCAGTACTGATCTTGGAAAAACCACTAATTTTAGTACGAACTTTCAAAACGAAACTAAAACCAAATACGCACAAAAAATTTTGAAAAATTATTGTGACTGAAAATATATTATGAATTAAGTTTAGTGGCTTTTCGATTGATGAAATTAGTGTGATACGAGTACTACTCTTTCTTGTACTTTGTGTCGTTAAAGAAAATATAAATTGCCTGAATATAACTACGATGGAGTACTGTAAACACATATTAAAAAACAATACTTGTTTTTCATTGGAGGCTGCCGATGAATTGATCGATTGAAAAAAAAATCTGAGGAAATAAACTGATGGTAATACATAAAACTACTGATTTTTTAAAATTTGTAATTAAGTAGTATAAAAGTACCGATTGTACCTGTCTATTGGTATAAATTAAAACTTTTTATATAATGTTAATAATTCAATACTATTTTTTATTTTTTAAAAAAAAACAGTGTTTTATTTAACCACCCTCAATGATTTTAAACTGCAGAGAAAGCTATTTTAAATGTTTTAAATTCTTAAACGTTTCGATTTTTGAATCTTCTGCCCTACATTCAGTACGCTTTGAAAATCAGAGCACGGGAAATTTGAATGGCACATTGGTAAATCTTGGCTTTTTGCTCGTGCCAGGGGGGGGGCACGTGCCCCCCCCTGCCCTCCCTTGGCTACGCCCTTGGTTGTTGAAATAAAAATTTCAGAGGGCTACCAGTTTTTAAATTGTCATTCTTTTGTGAAAATAGAGAATAAAACTTTAAAACTACCTCAGATTTTACCGGGATTATCAGCTTATTTATTTTAAATAAAAACCTAGCATTTTTATTTGATATTAGAATTCCTTGTCAGTAAAGTTACTTGGTAACATTGCATGCATTCTTCAAAATTCTTTGCCTCAGTCTTGCTACGATTTCCAAGATTAGTGAGGTCCTTTAATGTCATTTTACAACCTGTTTCTCTGATTAAGTCATCTAAAATGATTTTTTTATTTGCCCCAGCCTTCAAGGCTTCTTGAGCAGAAAAGTTAGACATTTTCTGGAAAATTTAGTCTTTGTTTTGCTAGAGAATTGAAATAAGCTTTGGATGAAGTATGATCGCGATTTTGTTCAAGCTCCATGATGCATAGAAATTGTTTATGTTCACTTACTTTCAAGAAAATGCTAGCCTGGCAGCCTTGCTTATACGTGAAACACATCCCTGTTGACTTTTCATTTTTTGTCTTGAATGGTCTTCCACCTTTAACACAGGCTAACCGCAGATAAATAATAGTATTTCAGAGCCGGATTAATATCCACCACAGTATTAGGATTTCGTTGTCTTTGATTGTCAATTGTTCTGCTGTTACGCAACCAAAACTAATTGTTTGTGGCTTTCTTGTAGTCCACCAAAACGCAATTCAAATTTTCATATGAAGAAAATTGATCACCTAGTTTCATGTTTTATAGTTTTTACGCAAAATTAAAACAACATAATGTTTACATATCATTTAAAAGGCGTAACTATTTTATTTTAGGTTAGAACCGCCGGCACCCGAGAAATTTTATACTCGGGTGCCGGCACCGCGGTATCCATGCATCAATATTTTGGGAACCGACGCCGGCAGCGGTGTCACTTCCTTTTTATTTTCAATAAAAACCTAGCATTTTTATTTGATATTTGAATTCCATGTCAGTAAAATTACTTAGTAACATTTAATCAATTTGCTTTAGAAACATGGATCGATTAGGGTAATTTCATTTACGTTTTGATTAAAAAAAAATAGAATATTACATCTTGTTAGGCCCATAAAATTGCTCATTGAATTTCCATTCTACTGGTGTATCACAAGCTAAAAGTGGCATTTAAAATATAAGTCAAAATTTAAAAATATGACATCGAATAAAATTAAAAGGGTATTTTAAATATGCATTGCCCACAATATAGAACTGACTTTATTTTAATAAGTTTCAAGATAAAAATCATTTGGAAACATGAGAAAATCGCAAACTAATAAAAATAACTCGTAAGTTTTTAATGACAACTTATTAACGACAGGCCAAAAGTTTGTCAAAACGTAACTGATCCTCCAATAGTTGAAATATATCAAACTCCAGAATGCTGAAGAATCTCCGCCATAAAAGTATAACCTTCAATTTACCTTTAAAATGCGGATAAAATAAAGATTATTACACGAGAAGGATGGACAGTGTGTTTCAAACACAAGTCCGAAATGTTTTCAATTACGTTTGAACACGCAACATATATGATGTAACTTGAAAACTGCATAATGTGCAGTCATAAAAGTAAAAAACACATTATCTATACCATTAGAGTTAGTTCTATCAACTCACCAGGAATTCAGACATTATTTCTTACTCACATTAACTAAACACATATTTAATTAATGTTCAAATTCCTGAGCTTAATTGAATTTTGCATATTTACCAGGCAATCGATTACAGGTTGAGGCCATAAACTATTAGCGCTGACGTACCGGAAATAGAGCCTCCATCATAAATTTATTACCCTCTATCTCGGTTCAACGGTAGCAGTTGACCCATCCCCTACCGGACACCCGAAGTGTGCCAAACCGGTGGTAAATTTCTAAATACTGAAAAATAAACACCCCAAAATGTATTAAAATTTCAAGAACAAAGATATCTTTGTCTGCCGAGAGACTCGTAACTAATTGTCGAATCAGGATCTTATAGGCACCCTATAGATTTTCTTCCTAAACAAAGAACCCTTAAACACAATATTACGACTGTACCTGACTTTTAGCAGTTCAGAGACGCACTTATAATAATCTAAGGGGCGACTGCATTTTTTTAAAAATACATTAGGTAATCCATAAATTGTTGGTTTTCCCAAGCCCTCCTTCAATAAATATTTTGAAGAAAATTACTAGGATAATTTAGCTACAAAAAATGTTTACTTTCCGGTAGAGATCGCACGATATGACTTCAATTTGCCGATACGATATATCGGCCGATACCGATATATTTACATGCCGATATACCGATACCGATATATCGTATCGGCAGACATACGTACATATTTCAAGGTTTAGTTTTTATCAGGGTTGGAAAAAGTCATGACTTTTATAAAAAAAAGTCAAGACTTAAATCATGTGAATTAATTCATAACATCCCTGGTTTTTATAACGTCGAGTATAAGTAAAAAAACACAAAATACGGTTCTGAACCTGCAATTCGCTAAATCCTGTACGTATTCTGTATCAATTTCCATTTTTCGCTCGTGCCTTTTCTGTTTGGGCGAAAACGAAAATCGGGGAAGTCCTGGTTTATCATTCTATCACGCGGTAACGCGGTATAACGTTTCTGATTGGTGAAGTTTCTGGGAAGTCCCTGTTTAATGTTTTCAGTATTGCTTTGTGAAATGTGAAATTCTTAATTTATTTCTACGGAAAAAGGCCTCAGTTATACTACAGTTATGTTATAAATGATTAGATATTATTAGTGCCATTAGAAGAGGCACAAAAATGCATTTTATTTTATTATATTTACGAGTATTACCTTTCGTAGATATATGCAGTAAGAACCCAAAATTCTTCGTTTTATATATGTGCCAATATATCGGCAATTTTCCTGCCGATACGATACGATACCGATAATCGGCAACAACCGCCGATATGCCGATATAACGATATCAATATCGGTATCGTGCGATCTCTACTTTCCGGTATAATTTATTACAATTTAAAAAGCAGCCATTTGTCCTTAATGAAAAATGACGTCAGGATATCAGCAAAAATAAGTGTAAATCTAGATGTTAAAAGCTTAACCGAAAGTCGAACAAGTTTGTTTTTCTCGGAAACAGTCAGAGGGGGAGCAATCGAATTTTTTGGGTTGATAGAGGGATAGTTGAACTAGCTTTGGTAAAAGGTTCAGTTATACAGGGGGTTTCGTTTCGGAGCTATTAAATGTCAAAGTCAAAATTTCCGCGACTTCCGTTGAAATAGGGCAAACGTGAATTAAATCGATATAAATTTTCGGAACTTGTAGAGGACCCGGAGCTTCAGAACTCTTCCGAAACTGATGAGTATCAGAAAATGACAAGTAATTCTTTTGAATTTTTTTAAGTCGAAAAATGCCATTTGCAGACCCCTCTTTGGTACCTTAATACCTCGAAAGCAAAACGTCGGATCAAAAAACGGATTCATAAGTGAAACTTTAAAATCTCAAATACGTTTTTTTACAATACATTTACCTTAACCTAAAATCATTGGAAAATTGAAATATTTGGGAAAAACTGGAAATTTTTAGATTTTTGGCCCGAATATTTAACGGTTTTAAATTTTTTGTGGGGTCAAAATGGTTCAAATTAAAATCCCATATACGTCATCGGCAAGAGCTCGTCGAAGTACATAATATCCATATTTTTTAGTTTCTTCATTCTCTATAGGAAGGGAGCAATCACCGATTAAATTTAGATTTTTTTACTTTTTTTGCCCTCAACATCGATCCATTTGAATCACTCTGTATTTTTTCCTATCTAATTTTTTCCCAATTTTTCAACACTATCTTATAAAGGGATAATCCCACTTTAAGATGAATACCGACTGGGTCATCCAGGAGCGTATTTGGTGTAAAAACCAGATTTTCTTGATTTTTTCCGACAAATCCTATTTTTAACCGACATTATTCCACACCATTTTCCTTATTTAGGGATTCTTTTTGGGTTTGTTTTATCCGTTAAATATCTAAGAATACCTCCCACTGATTTAACTAGCTTATTTTTTTGTTAAAGTTACAAATAAATAGGTTTAATTGCATCGGGGACATGCAAAATTGGAAAATTTTTGAATTTTCAAAGATTGCCACGAAAACAAAGAATTGTAGTTTATTTACTCGAAATTATTAAGATATGACAAATTTCGCAAAAATGCCAGTTTTTGTTGCAAAATTGGAAGGTCCCTGGACCAACTTCGGCTTGAAATATATGTACATGAATACGATTTTAGGAACCTTCTACTTTAAGTGCTGGGATATTTCATTGAATGTGTTACCCATTAAATGCCATTTTTATTGATTTTTCGATGACCCTGCAACACTGGAATACGCCATATACTCATGATGAGTCATAAGTTCACTTTTGACGACACAGCCAATGGGATCACGTTTTACAAATTTCGAAATTCGCGCGAAAATTTGCAGAATAAAATCCTTTTTTGTTAATAAAGTATTGTATATGGGATCCTCGGTGCATTCTGAACAAGTTTTCTTAATACAATTTTTCGATATCTTGTCAATTTGACCCATTTTTCGGTACCACCGTCAACTTTCTTTTAAATTTCCGCGCCAAACCGGTGATCACAACCTGTTCAAATAGATTTTTTGTTGTTGGACATGCAGAAACGAACCCTCGATATATATTTTTTAAAAGATCAATAATAAAATTTCTTTCCATATGTAGCCACCTTTATGGCGAACACTATATATATATATATATATATATATATATATATATATATATATATATATATATATATATATATATATATATATACGTATATATATATATATATATATATATATATATATATATATATATATATATATATATATATATATATATACCGAAAGCTTCCTCGCAAAACGATCGCAACATTTCGTTACCTGGATCCATACAGGACCTGTCTCAAAAAGATTATCGTTAACACTCGGTCGGTGTCCTTCGAAACAATCCTTGATATAAGTACGATACTGATATCTTCCTATTTCAAAAATGTAGAGAAGATGGAAAAAAAGCTAATGGGGTCGTTGGAAACAAATATAACAAAACTGTTAGGTAAATTGCGTTTTATTTGATATTTCTTCTCATAGCAGAAAATTATACGGTCCATGTCTGCTCAATGGGGGTATTTCTGCTATAAAGCCTTGCGTTTTATCTCATAATATACTCTCTTTTGTAAAAAGTATTTGGACAAAACTCTCTTAACTTCTCTTGTTTCAAGTTTGGCGTGCAAACTCAGTGGTTTATGGCTACCGAGAAAAAAGATTAAGTCAAAGATAAAAACGGACCCAAAGAAGTAAAAATGTAGTAAAAGAAGAGATAATAACATAATCTTTCCTAAATACAGCTTTAGGTTTTTTCATAAAAATAAGAAAAGTTTATTTCTGTTTAGCTTGGGCTGTTATTGAGACAGGGGATTTACTTACACGTATCGCCAAAAAAATACACACGTAAACAATAATTAATTTGTGGTATCGTAAACCGGATGATGATAAAACTAGTATAGTGTCTTTGGACAGTGCTGCGGGTGCAACGACTTAACATAAAACAGGGAAATTAGGTGCAAGTGGGGCACTAATAGGTGCCACATTAAAAATCTGGGTCATGCTTTTGGTTATACTAGAAGTGACATTAACTTTGGTATTAGGCACTGACTGTCACTGCATATACAGTATGTCCACGGATGGGGTAGACAAGAGTACAAATGGACCAAAAAGTGAAAGATACGAAAAAAGGTCATTCTTTATAAAAATTTTTGCTTGCATTAAAAATAGGATCCACTATGCCAATAATTTGGTTTCTTGTACAGTATATGCAAAAAATACAAAAGCATGAAATTTGGTTAGGAGTAAAGTTGCCTTAGATTAGGTTAGATAAAAAAGTTATTTTAAATTTTAAAATATTTCTTATCCAGATTTTCAAGAGAAAATTTGATCCGGCTGGGTTCGATTGCTTATCGTATTCTACTCGTCAAACCCTTTCATTTGATACTCATGTCAAGGGGGTTGTAAAAAAAAGGTAATCCGCCATCTTGTGGCAGCCGCCGTATTGGGTTTAAAATGACGTCAGATAGCTTATCGTATTCTACTCGTCAGACCCTTTCATTTGATACCCATATCAAGGGGATTGTAAAGAAAAAGGTAATCCGCCATCTTGGGGCGTCCGCCATATTGGATTTAGGACAATATTAAATATACTATATTGCGTTGTCACCGGACTTATACACGTGTACAAAATTTCAAAGCTCTAGCTTAATTAGAACTAGTTGAAATATTGATTGCAATATTTGGCCTAAGCATACTAACATACATACAAACATACATACTAACAGGTGAAGTTAAATAAAAGCTTGTTAAAAGTGACAATGTGAATTAGAAAAGTTTTTATTCTAAAAGCGTAATTTAGAAATTTCAAATTTTTACTTGAAAACCTGGAATAAAAATTCTTATAAAATTTAAAACACCTTTTTTATTAAACGTTTTTCATTAAAATTTAAGAAAAGGCAACTTTACTCTTAACCAAATTTTACGTTTTTGTATTTTTTGCATACCCTGTACAAAAAAAAAAACAAATTTTTGGCATTGTGGATCCTATTTTTAAAGCAAGCAAAAACTTTTATAAAGAATGATTTTTTTTTCGTATCTTTCACTTTCTGGTCCATTTGTCCTCTTGTCTACCCCACGCGCGTAAACACTGTATATAGCAAGGGGTATTTTTCGAATTTGAATATGTCAATAAAGTTTGAACTTAACTAGGAATTCCTTCTATCTCTAGCCCAGACTTTTTTTAGGTCCAAGATCGGCTAGAAGATCGACCACCCACCCTTTCCCCTCCAGAAACTCCAGCAAGTCTAGAACTTCATAAGGATATCTACATTAGATGTTACCGATCATTTAATAGGGACGCCAGGGAATTAGCACAGCTATTAAACAGGGCACACTTTAGGTAAGTAGAAAATTTGATTTTCTTTTTTGGTCTAGAAACTTTTTTCCCGTTTCAATTAATGTACACTTTCTATGTCTACCAAAATGAGACCCAAGACTGCCTCGACAAAAAAATTCTTTAAATATTCTTTATCGGATGCAGTAATAATAAGAATATGATGGCCCCACGAATATTCACACAAATCCCCTTATAAAGAAATCGCCTTTTTCGGTCTTTGATATTTAACTAAACGTTTAGTGAATTTTCTGCAAAAATATGTCGTACCTTTTTGAGTTAGAACGGATGCAAGTTTTTAGTCAATCCGGTCTTTGTAGTTGAGCTTTACGTCCGATTAAGTACGTTAATACCGTTTTCTATTTTGTCATATCGAAGGAAGAAATAGAAGATAAAGATGCAAACATACGAGGGAGCATTGATAAGTACTTAGCCTACCACATAAAACGCCACAATATTTCAAAACGAAATTTTACTTATTCGACATAATTTCCTTTGTTACTTACACACTTAGCAGAACGTCCATAAAGTAATTCTAATAGTGATGTAACGAATATCAATTTTTAAGCATGCGAATGCGAATACTTATTCAGTTTTTAAATCTGGCGCCATTTACCTATGGCTCGATTTTGTCAGCTGAGTTAGCTGAGCTGACTTGCCGCGCGAGTCACACGCACACATTTGTCATCGTTTGCATCTTATTCCGATGGTTGTTTGTTTACCTATCGACAGAAACACGTGAATTTTTGGGTTAGAGTGTGATTAGTGATTTGTTAACATGAGTAAATCAGAAGAAATTAATATTTTTTTGTTTCATTTACCAAATATTATTGACACTCGCGAATGCGAGTGCGAATGCGAATGTCAAGAAATGTGCGAATATTCGCGAATGCGAATACGAATATTCGTTACATCACTAAATTCTAAGCCCTTTAATAGTTATTTATGCAGCTTGTGCATGAAACGCGTTAAAGAACGAGATCGTGATCGAGGCGATAGATGGGATCAATAAACGATAGAGTTTTTAAAGATGCTTCACGCACGAGTTTCATACAATATTTTTTCAACTGTCACTGTCAAACTGTCACTGTCAAAAAAGAGCTAAAAACACAAAAAGAAAAAATATATAAAATTTTAAAAACCGCTTCTTAAAAAATTTGTTTCTTGAAACTTAGTCGTCGTTGATTTCATTGTTACTCTGAAAACCACTCGTACGCGTTTATTATTTTTTGTTTCTGTCCATTTAGCAAAGTATTGTCAAAGTTGTTTGGGTTTGCTTGGATGCCCTAATTCTGCTATATACGTTTGAGCCCAATTCGATCTTCTAAAACCTTCAAAATTATAAACCAGGTAACCTTAAAACTGAACAAAATTCAAAACAAAACTAATGCGTGTATATTTGTAGCAGCAGCAGCAGCAGCAGTACAGAAAAATGATCTGGAAAAATTGGTAAAATATATGAGGACTTGTTTTTTGACAAGCCAGAATTGAAAAAGACGGACACTACGCTATGTCATAAAAAGAGCTACCCAGTTTCATTTGGAGACTGGCCACGGATACAAGGATGTATGCTGAACATGAAACATTTTAATTTTTCCTGACGATAATGGGTTGCCTTTAAAAATATTTAGCACAAAATGAAGAACATCAAAATCAGGGAACAGTGGAGACAGAGACAGACATATTCCTTAAAAACCTGGTAACCTTAAAAGGAAGCTAAATTCGCAACAAACCTGATGTGTGTATACTTGCAGCAGCACAGAAAAATCAACTGACGAAAATTAAATATCTTCAAGCCTTTAGAGTATCTCTGAAGCAAGTTTTAAGAAAAAGTTTATTATATGTATCGACCACAAGGCATTGCTATATTTGCAACATGTTTCCACTCTTTGGATGACTCTTTAGTCTCTAGGTCATAGTAATGGACCCACGTTTCGTCCATAGAAGCCGTTCCAAAAAGTTTGAGGAATCTTCTGCAAAATGGCGTTAGATTTCTTTCGACGTTGTCAATCGGAAGCGTGTCTGATCAGCATTCAAGCATCTCGGAATCCATTTGGCCGAAAGCTTTCTCATACCCAAGTAGTGATTAACAATGTGAAATGCACAGGAAATATGCACTGTTTCTGCTATATGTTTGAGCCCAATTCGTCGCCCTTCTAAAATCATATCATGAGCTGAATTAATGATTTCCCCGTGGTCACAGATATTGGTCTTCCAGAGCGGTGCTTTGACAACTGATCTCCCTCTTTTAAAATCCGCAACCCAGCTTTTAATAGTGCCGTATGGACACTGTAAGGTTGCTATTATATCAGTAAAAATTTCTTTGCCCGATAACCCTTTCAAAAATAAATACTTAACTGACCGAAATTCGATTTTTTCAAAATCTAGCTTTTTCTCGGACGTGACGTTTTCAAAAATTTACAGTTTTGTCACCATTCAACGTATGGATGGCAAACTTTAACAACCTATTTATAAAACATTATAGTTGTAACCAATGTAACCATAGCATCCGTATTCAATTTTGTCTACTAGAAATTTTCCAGGCTAACTAGGTATCAATACCCACCCCCGTGTACACAAAATTTTGAACTTTTTTGCAAAAAATAACAGAAATTATAATGAAATGTTGAGCAACGTGTGAGAACCAAAACATTTTTAGAACATATCCATATATCAGAAAGAGTTAACCTAAGTTTAATTTGTATCTTTTTGTCTGGGTTCTCAGTGATTGTTATTTTCTTTTATTTTAGTTTGTTGTTATCTTAATACACATTACGCCTAAAATCAGTTAAATCATTTAACCTAACAATGCCTCATTTAAAAAAAATGTTTTTAGTAGTAATAATTATTACATTTATACAATGAAGCTTCTAAAATATTTAGTTGCCAATCATTAACACTTTGTTTTTATTTTAACACTAATTACCACATTATTACTATCGCTACGACGTCTAATGTCTACATTTGTAGGTAATTATTGTTATGTTTATATATATGTTACGGTTAATTTGGATACTTGGCTAGTTTACAAACTAACCAGCTAGTTTGCAAACTAACTAAAGACACTGTTATTTTGAAGGAATCAGCCATTTCCCACAAAATAGCAGATGGTTTATAAACTAGCTGGTTAGTATGCAAACTATCGATTTGCTTCAGTTAAGATGAAGATTTTATTGAGGTTGCCTTAACCTAAAAATTATGTTTTGTTTGTTGTCCAGAAAATCTAGCGAACGTTGGGTCGGAGGGCACCCTAAGGTCGGAACGGGGTTAGCACCTGGTTAGGGGCCCTGACCAGTCTCTTTCCTCGCAGGCGAAGAGGGATCGGTGCGAAAAAATTCACTATTGTTCCTTATGTACAGATTTTTCATTATTGCTTTTATATTAACTAGATATTTTATATAGTTTGTATACTATCCAATTGTCTTTAGTTAATACGATTACTACAACTATCCTAGTTGCCTAAAATAGCTAGTTTACTGGCTAATTTGAACACTACCCCTACCGTACGTTTGCACCTTACCGTATCGTATTTTTGACACAAGAGTCTAGGGCTAGGGGATGGGTACTACTTTTTATCCCGGGCTTGCGCATGCGCAGAGGAAGGAACAATAGTGGATTTTTTTGCACCGATCCCTCTTCGCCTGCGAGGAAAGAGACTGGTCAGGGCCCCTAACCAGGTGCTAACCCTGTTCCGACCTTAGGGTGCCCTCCGATCCACCGTTCGCTAGATTTTCTGGACAACAAACAAAACATAATTTTTAGGTTAAGGTAACCTCAATAAAATCCTCATCTTAACTGAAGCAAATCGATAGTTTGCATACTAACCGGCTAGTTTATAAACCATCTGCTATTTTGTGGGAAATGGCTGATTCCTTCAAAATAACAGTGTCTTTAGTTAGTTTGCAAACTAGCTGGTTAGTTTGTAAACTAGCGAAGTATCCAAATTAACCGTAACATATATACATAATAATACATAGTTTATTTTATAAAGTATTGTTATATTTAAGGTAAATGTAAAATAAATACCTATTTTTGGTTATATGATAAATTTTTGATATGTGGTTGAAATAAATAATGCTCTGTGGGTTTGAAAGGTTAAAAGAGGGATGTACAGGGTGTTATGAAATTAACTGCATATATTTAAACCGGTAAATCCTGGTAGGAATCTTCGCACTAATATGCTTGTAATCGCCCCTTCAACTTTCTCTAACCAGCGGTACTCGCCACTGGCAAGAAATACATGATACCAAATAAGTTGTCAATTGTATCAATTATTTTAATTTTTTTAATGTAATTTAATAATAATTTTTTCTATGTAAAAAGTCAGCATAAGAAATGATGCTATTGTTACCTTTGTAGTAAAATCCCTTTAAAATACACTTCTTTTGAAAATGTTGAAGATTAACAAATGCTAATATACCAAAAAACCCTGACAACACAGTACAGCAATTAACTTAATGCAAGAAACCTACAAACTAACAAAAGTTCCAATAACGAATTAAGCAACACAATACTTAAAAAATTCCACGGTATTTTGTCACTGTAGAGCGTCGTTCAAGAGATGCTCTTTCCTTATAAGCTCATCTTCATATTTTCTCACATGTTGGTAAATTAATATTGGTCTCTCGTGCCCAGACACCTCTTTAAATTGTTGCCTAGTCAGTGCCCCCGTATCAGCTAATTGAGTCAGTGTCACAGTATTGTGAGCTGCTACCCAATTCTTCATTAGACTAACTTAAAGATATTGCGAAAATATATTCATGTCATTTTCAATTCTATTGGTATTTATTTTTCAGAATATATCTTAAACTCATTATAACAAGTATAATTTCTGCTTTCCGTTTTTAATTTAAATTTATTTTAATTTCTCTGTTTTTTTTTCCAAATTTTCCCAATGCTTGAGAAAAAACGGGAAAAACACGTTTTTCTCCAGTTTTCCCCGTTTTTTTTTCCGAACTTTTAAATCTCTAGTCACACGGCGAGGGAAACGTTTAATTTGTTACGGACGCGGTTTCCTGGCCGAAATTCCCGAAATGGTGATATTCAGTGGCCTGCAAGATCATGCGATCTAGCCCCCCTCGATTTTTTCTTGTGGGGCTTCCTCAAGGACAAAGTCTATTCTAACAATCCGCAGACGATTAATGACCTAAAGCAAAACATTTGTCAAGTTATTGATAAAATTTAACAGTATTTGGTCATCTGTAGAAACATCCGAGGGGGACATATGAAAAATATTATTTTTAAAACATAATTGCCATATCTCTACCTTTTGATAAAATAAACAAGCATGTTATTTTTCTAAAATTGTTGTTTTTTTTTGTTAAAGGGATACCCTTTATAAACGAAAAAGGGAAAAAATGATATTCCTTATTACAAGAAACGTCGTTTACGCCCACTATTCCTTGAAGCTCTCCTTCATGTCGTCGAAAATAATCCAGCTTTTTTATGATTTATGTAAATACGTCTTTATTTCAGAGCCCTTTTGGAATCCCACGACAAAATAGCAGATATTACGCAAAATCCCAGGCCCGATAAGAAGGCTGAACCGCCCAAGTTGTTTCCCAACGGGATGACGAACGACACCATTAGGATGGTCGGGGTCAGGAAAAAGGCCGGTGAACCCCTGGGACTGACAGTAAGTTATTCAGATCAGTCAATAGGGATAAAATGTTGACACAAATAACAGGCATTAAATATAAAAAATGCTTTAAAAGCTTTCTCCTTAAAAGCTGTTTGAAAGCTATATTTGATACTGGAAAGTAGCCAAATAGGGAATACCGGTTTGTTTTTTAAATAGTAATCTTACGAAATCACTCTCAACAATAGAGAATATGCCGGTATTTTTTCATTGCATAAATTGTTCAATCAAGTCGTTACAAACAAACATTTACTTATTTTTTTGCACAATCATGTTTTTTTATCACTTACTGTCATTATCGACAGAAACATTAAGTTGATTTTACTTAACGATTATTATTTTTCCTAGCAACCAAAGTACATAAGTCGTATCTAGGAGGGTAAGTGCAACTTACCGCACTCGTGCAGTAAGTGAAGTTGCGGTATTATCTGCAGCTAAAAATTGACTAAAAAAAGAGAACACATAATTTACAATTTATTTATTTAAATTAAATTTAAAAATACAAATTGACTGTTGTCCTTAGCATTGAATATTCAGCCAGCAAACTCGCAGGAGATTTTAAACTTAAACTTTTCATTACAAAATATGCCAGTGAGCTTTTCTCATCAATTATAATGTTTTTTTCTTGTCGCCAGTTTTTAAAAATTTTATAGGCTGTTTCGTACCTTTCGCATAGTTTTAGTTGGATTAGCTGTGAACTATCGGCTCTCTATCCTTCCTCGATATCAATATCAATATTTTTCGCTTTATTAATACTTTTTTTCTCCAAACATCTAACCATTTAAATTCATTCTATTACGCTGTATCAAAAGTTTGTTGAATAATCGGAATCGACAAACTCATACTGACAGTAACAATTAACACGAACCATTGCATACCAACAGTCATAAGGACTCCGCATAATCCATTATAATGTTACGAACGCTTAATATTTAATACCAATTAGACCAGTTTTTGCATTTTTTGGTAAAGATGAATATAATTGTGCAAAAAATAGTATACAATATTGTCAGTAAGGGCTCACCGATCTCGAAAATTTACAAAACGGCCATGCGAGCCTCTTTTTGTTACAAATTTTCTCGCTCAGTAAAACCCACTTACTGACTAGAGATTATAAGGCATGCCGTGGAATCAATCACGCTTGTCTTGAATGCGGAGTCATTATGTCTGTTGCCATGCAACAGTTCGTGGTAATTGTTGTTACTGTCAGTTTGAATTTGTCGATTCCGATTATTCAACAAATTTTTAATTAATCTTAATGTTGAGATGTTTGGGCAAGAGAGTATTAATGAAGGGAAAATGTTGATATTGAAATCGAGGAAGGATGAAAAGCCGGTTGTTCACAGCTAATCCGACTAAAATTATGTGAAAGGTACGAAACTGCATATAAACTTTTTAAAACTAGCTACACGAGAAAAACGTATTAGAGCCTAACAAC
Source organism: Philopedon plagiatum (assembly GCA_963971165.1). Classification (NCBI taxonomy): domain Eukaryota; kingdom Metazoa; phylum Arthropoda; class Insecta; order Coleoptera; family Curculionidae; genus Philopedon; species Philopedon plagiatum. The sequence goes on along the minus strand of OZ020189.1, from coordinate 142,778,185 downwards.
ATGAATATAAACAACTTTATGAAAAATATCGAAAATACTCGGAGAAGTAATGTTCCAGTTATTACATTTAATAATTTGATTGTACAGGGTCTTCCAACGAGGACTGAACAGGGGCTCATTTTTGAGCTTCCTTGTATTTAAAGAAAAATCTAAAACAGCCAATCGATGTACTTTTTCCTGCAGAATTCAAAAATGAAACCAAAAATTTATTTGAACCAGAAACAAAAGAGTTACGCTATGGATAAGGTGTTTTTTAAATGGAACATAGCTTTTTTTATACGATTTTCGGAACGAGTGATTTTTTTTATGTCCGTTCTGATTAAAATATTTAATATTGTGACAGCTATTTTTATTAAATTTTAATGTTTTATCCAGTATAATTTAACTTCAACCTGTTTGAAACATACACTAGGTAATAAAGGTTAAATCACCTTGAAATCCTTCAAAGTCAAAAAATTTGACAAATTTACTATAATATATATATATATATATATATATATATATATATATATATATATATATATATATATATATATATATATATATATATATATATATATATACAGTAAAACCCCTGTTATCGACCACCTTTATAACGCGACCACCTGTGTTAAACGACCAATTATGAATTCCCCGTATTTAAAAATGGAAAATCCCATTCTTTTTTAATCCTCTTTACCGACCCATCTGTTAAACGACCGCGGGCACTCATCATCCCAATTTTGGTAGACATTAATGAAAAAAAACACCCTCAATTACGGGCAATAAAACCATTAGTAAAACCCGACCCAAATTCTACCTATCTAGGGTACCTAGTTACACTAATATGTATTACGTACTTTATTGTGTTCTTAATAAATATACATAATAGGTACTTACGATAATTAATTTATTGTGGTATTGTTGGCAAATCCATACATAAACCAAAGATATCGGTTGTTAGCATTAGTTTTATTTTAAACAGTTTTTGTGTGTTTTGGACTAACGAACGTAAATATATATTTGAAGATGGCTGGAAAAAGGAAATGTCTTTCTTTAAGAGATAAAATTGAAATAATCGAGGAAAGTGAAAAAACTGGTTTAAGTACGAGGAAATTGGCTGAAAAATTTAAAGTGGGTAAAACCCAAGTGACTATGTTGCTTCAAAATAAGGCAGAAGTTAGAAATTTGTTTGAAGAAAGTGGCAACGGTGAACAAAAAAGAAAATTTCCCAAAACCGAAGGATTGGCAGTGGATCAAGTTGTTTTTAATTGGTTTTGTAAAGCACGGAACAAGCACTTACCAATATCTGGGCCCATAATTCAAGCAAAAGCCCTCGAATCTGCGCAATATTTAGGACTAGATAACTTTAAGGCATCAAATGGATGGTTGGAAAGATTCCGCCGTCGGCACGATATTACCTTCAAGAAAATATGTGGCAAATCCGCCGATGTCAATATCGAAGACGTAACTTTTTGGAAAGAAAAGCTGTTGACCATTTTAAAAGATTATGCCCCAAGGGACGTGTTTAATGCAGATGAGACAGGCCTCTACTATCGTGCGTTGCCAACAAAAACATATGCATTGAAAGATGACAAGTGTAATGGAAAAAAAACAGCAAAACAACGACTCACAATTCTGTTCTGTGCAAATATGGAAGGTGAGAAGGAGGAACCACTTATAATAGGCAAAAGCAAAAATCCTCGATGTTTTAAGGGTGCACATATCGAAAAGTTACCTCTACAATGGGTCTCGAACAAAAAAGCGTGGATGACAGCAGACATCATGACAATATGGCTTCACAGATTTGATACCAAGATGAAGAAGCAGAATAGAAAAGTGGTATTGTTTCTGGATAATGCAACATCTCATCCTAAAATTACACTGGATAATGTCAAACTTATTTTTCTGCCACCCAATACTACCTCACATTGCCAACCTTTGGACCAAGGCATTATCCAGAATTTTAAAATGCTTTACAGAAGCTACCTTATTAAGAGGCTTTTAACATGTATAGACAGTGGTTCTCCTCTTCAGCAGAATTGACTATCATCGACTGTATTGAAGAGATCCAAGAAACGGATGAATGTACTCCCAATTCTGAAACAGAGGAAGAGGAACTTGAAATTGTTCCAGTTTCGAATATATCAAGCCTATCTGAAGCCTGCGCAAGTTTGAGAGACTTAGAAAACTTTTTTAATAAGATTAACAATTTTGACATGTCTACAAATATTTCTCAATTATTATTAAATTGTGAATCTGAATTTTATAAAAACAAGCTAAAAAATATGAAACAATCATTGATTTCTGATTATTTTAAAAAATAAGAATTTTAAAGCAAACATACAGTGTACTTTGCTTGATATATAGATAAATATAATATGTAAATAAACAATGTAAAATGCAGACCAGTTGTTTTAATTTTCTCTGTTAAACGACCACCCCTGTTTACCGACCAACATTTGATTCCCCGAGGGTGGTCGCTAGTAAGGGGTTTTACTGTATATATATTATATATATATATATATATATATATATATATATATATATATATATATATATATATATATATATATATATATATATATATATATATATATATATATATATATATATATATATTATAGTAAATTTGTCAAATTTTTTGACTTTGAAGGATTTCAAGGTATATATATATATATAGGTATATATATAAGTTCTGTGAAAATTTGCAATAAATCTTCTCCTTGCTTCTCTTGCATTTTCTTGGCATTTGTAGAACAAGATAACAATCTGCAATCTCTCATCTAATGAATATTTCATTTCGGCAATATTATAGTAAATTTGTCAAATTTTTTGACTTTGAAGGATTTCAAGGTGATTTTACCTTTATTACCTAGTGTATGTTTCAAACAGGTTGAAGGTAAATTATACTGGATAAAACATTAAAATTTAATAAAAATAGCCGTCACAATATTAAATATTTTAATCAGAACGGACATAAAAAAAATCACTCGTTCCGAAAATCGTATAAAAAAAGCTATGTTCCATTTAAAAAACACCTTATCCATAGCGTAACTCTTTTGTTTCTGGTTCAAATAAATTTTTGGTTTCATTTTTGAATTCTGCAGGAAAAAGTACATCGATTGGCAATTTTAGATTTTTCTTTAAATACAAGGAAGCTCAAAAATGAGCCCCTGTTCAGTCCTCGTTGGAAGACCCTGTTCAAATTGTACATTTAACTTTAATTTAAATAAATGAATTCTATATTAGGTCTTCCCTTTTTTTTAGTCAATTTTTAGCTGTAGATATTAGCACAACTTCACTTTCAGCACTACTGCGGTAAGTTGCGCTTACTGGCCTAGTTACGGCTTGTATTTTGGTTGCTGGATAATAATGGTTCAGTATAATCAACTTACAGATTTTATCAACAATGACAGTAAGTGGTAAAAAAACGTGGTTGGGCAAAAACCAAGTTTTTAAAATCGACCAAACAATTTATCACATTAATCCAATTTTAAAACGCTTGAATCACAGATCAGATTTCATCACCTTCATCATTAAGAACTTACTTAATTTTTATATAAAATATACTCTAAAACATTAACCAGTCATCAAAATAGTTAAATCAATTAAATAATTTCTTCATTTCCCAACAAATCTCAATAATATTTACAGAAGGAAATAGCTTTATTAAAAGATATATAAAAATTGCTGCTATTAAAACCATTTTGTGCAGATTTGACTTATTTATATGTATAAGAAATAAATTAATTTAAATTAATAAAAATAATTTTGGTTACACATGTCTTCTTAAGCTAACACCTAATATATTTAACTAAAAAACATGACAACCAACCTAATACAATCCCTCAAAATATAGTAATCTTCACTATATGTATACTCCGAACGTGGTCCTCTGAGACTTTTTTCTAAATTATTGGACAAATTTTTGGATGATTAGATCAAGACGTCACATGGCACGAGCAACTGCACCATTGACCTTCAGTACTCCCGTACACTAACTTCTGTAAGGAAATATTACTTCCTTACAGTACAGAATAGTATATTGTACAACGAGCATGGAATGACATGCATTTCCTACGAGTATGACGTTTGCAGCACGATGCCGCAGGCGAGTGCTGCAAATCATACGAGTAGGAAATGGTCATTCCATGCGAGTTTTACACTATACTTTTTCTACGAATGTTACTGTTAATAAAATGGGATTAGTAATATTTTTTTCTACGAATGTTAATAAAAACCTTTATTGTATGTTCAATAGTAATTTTGGAACATGGTGCATTGTGTTTTACACATTTTCATTGTGCTTCAATCACCATGGTGATTGAACTACAAAGTTCCCATTGTGCACGGGTATTTTTTACAAAGGTGGCGTTGACCGGTGCCGCGTCAAAATCTTTATAATTTCATTGACATTTTTTGACATCTTAAAAAGAAAAATATTACTAAACCCATTTTATTAACAGTAACATTCGTAGAAAAAGTATAGTGTAAAACTCGCATGGAATGACCATTTCCTACTCGTATGATTTGCAGCACTCGCCTGCGGCATCGTGCTGCAAACGTCATACTCGTAGGAAATGCATGTCATTCCATGCTCGTTGTACAATATACTATTCTTTTTAAGATGTCAAAAAATGTCAATCAAATTATAAAGATTTTGACGCGGCGACGGTCAACGCCACCTTTGTAAAAATATACCCGTGCACAATGGGAACTTTGTAGTTGAATCACCATGGTGATTGAACCACAATGAAAATGTGTAACATACAATGCACTATGTTCCGAAATTACTATTGAACATACAATAAAGGTTTTTATTAACATTCGTAGAAAAATGAATATTTGCTAACAGTTTTTTTTTCGTTGCTTAGCAACGACTAGATGTATTGTAATATTGATTTTTTTCAAGAAATCTTGTCAGAAATGTCAAAATTTTTTTACATGTTCAACTCTTTTAGGTTAATGCCAGAAAATCTCAACAAATAAAAAAATCACTTTAGAAATGAAAAATTAATTCAATAATTATAGGTGCAGGAGGATGACACAGGAAACCTAGTCATAGCAAGAATCTTAGAGGGAGGCATGATCGAAAAACAAGGCCTATTACACGCTGGTGATGTGATCTTGGAAGTTAACGGTGCCTCAGTCAAAACCCCAGAGGATCTACAGGTAGAAGTAGCAAAAAGCAAAGATTCTGTTACACTTAAAGTAGGGAATGTACAAAACATCGAAACACACTCGTCTATTGTGGCAAATGGTGTCAATGGAGTCACGAAAAAACTAACAGTAAGTAAACAGATCAGTACTTTAGTACATACAGCCATTTACAGGTCGAAACATTCTAAACAATGGGTCTGTTTCACAATGTTTTTTATTTAATTAGTGGTAAGGGCACCGTAAGGGCGGTTTCATTAGTTGCTATCACAGTGTTGGCGATATTGTATTGATGTAGATCGATAGCGCAAACGAGATCCATAAAAGTTCGGCCGCTATAAGCTGGCCGGCTTCGGATGATGAAGTTAAAAGCATATATCTTGAAGTAGGTATCGGACCAGCAAGGTCGTTGTAGTCTGCGGACAAGCGCTTCCTTTCATTTATTTTACTGGATGATTTTATGCCGATTCAGTCAATCAGTGATGCTCAAATTTTTCTGTTAATACTAAATCTATTCTGGTCAGTTTTTCAACCAACCAAAATAACTGTATTTTAAAACCACCCTGTATACGCAACTAAGATTTAGGCATAGGGTAAAAAGCCCCCCGATATTATTTAACTCTCCGAAAAATTTCAGGGTCTTAATATTTTAGAGTTCAACAAAAAGCATTTTTTTGAGGTAACTTCCGCCAAAAAAAAATTAGAAATTAATTATTATTTCAGAAACGGTAGGAGATAAGTATAAAATAATGTTAAAGAAAGTTGTTAAGAAATTAATAGGGGTTTTGAAAATGAAATAATATACAGGGTGTTCCATTTAAAATATCAAAGTTGCTACTACTTCTTAGTAGAAGCGGCAACACTGTATTGTCACAAATATTTTAGACATGTAGAGTAGTGATGTAAGGATACGTATCCAAAAATCTGTTGGATCCGAATATTAAAAGAATCCGGATTATCCGTAACCGGCCGAGAACTTGATTCGGAATCAAAATGAATTCGCATCGGCTGGTTACTAATGCAAAGTGCAAAGAGAAAACGGAATCGGAATCGACTGTAAGCGAACAACACGGTCTGCGATGTGGCATATTTGATCTTATGCTTTCTCTTTCTAATGACCTTTCCTAAAAAAAGATAGCATAGTTATCGGGGTAACGGGTATCATATGGGATGCGACCCATTGGTTAAACTAGTCCCGCCTCACCCGAACCGAATTCAAACGAGAACGGCGCGACGGTGCCTTCCTATCCCTAACCTTCGACTTCGAATGATATGATACCGCATCGACCTATCTAGCCGTGTATCCGGATAGAAAATGTTTTAGTGTTGCGTGCATACGTATACATGATCTGTAACCGCTTTCGCGCGGGTCAAGAAATGGATACGTATTCAGATAATGGATACGGATATTAGCTGATTCCGATTCCGTATGATTCGGATATCTAAAGAATACGGATATTTACAACACTAATGTAGAGCATGTTCGTTTATGTCAACGACCAGATTTTCAGAACGATTCGTTAACTGGTTCGCTAGATACGTCTAACGTACCATCCACCGTCAATCACCCTGTATATAAAAAAATTATTCAGTTTTGTAAAAATTAGTTTAAATATTCTACCTTCTGATAAGGCTAATTTAGCGGAAGATGTTAAGGTTGTAAAATCTAAAAATTAAGTTAATTACTTAAATAGTGGAAATCAATACTAATGGGTATTATTCTCCAATTTAAAATGGATTTTCATCAAGAAAAACCCAAATCAGTCAAATATAAGAATATTTACTGATTGTCTCAGAACCACTGACAAATTGCAGTGCCTTCTTAACCCGAAACCGGCCAGCTTATAGCGGCCGGGCTTTATCAATATCGTGTGCTTTATCTACTTATATGAGCAGTTTTAAGGGCAAATTTAAAAATAATGAACTAAATGAATTTCTTTTATTTACCTCTCGTCGGTTAGGACAATACAAAACCATTGTATTGAAAGAATAGCTGGTGTTGTGAAATTTCTCGCCTCGCCATCCAATCCTTGTATTTGTCTGCGGCTCGCGAGAGTGTCAGTATTTAGATGGTATTTAGTATTAACTGGGACAGAATACGATGTGATTTGTAGCAGTTACTAGATAGACCGGCTTATTAAAACAAATAGATATGTTTTTCGTGTTCAGTCTTTCAGGAAAGTTAAATGTTAAAAACCTGTTACAGGTAAAAACAGTAAGTGACACTTAAGAATATAATCCATTAACAGTAGGTTTATGGGATTAGCTAACACCGTGTTAACTTTTAATACAGTGTTAAATTTTTATCAAGTTACCCAATATTTAACTAAAGCTGGCCAGGGCCTGCCTTGAAAAGGAATCGCTTAACATCGGCGTTTACCTTCGGGCAGTCGGAAGCGGTAGTGTAGCTGCCAAGCGAAAAAGGTTGTACCTAACCTGTCTTGTGTTTCTTTTCTTATTATGTACCTAATTGTGTTTTGGACGAATAATAATTATGAAAAAGAAACAAAGGGACATATATACCTGAAATTACACTAAAAGGGGAAAAAGTATATTGCTGAAAAGAGTAGGAAAAAATTTTTGGTACTTACTAAATATAATATAGCTTATCTACATAGTTGTTTACCTTCAACTAATATTTCCTGATGTTCCACACAAACATCCCGTAAAATCCGTAATTAAAGCCGGATTTCATATTAGATTTTCCAGTATTAAACCCTTTTAATTATATTTCTTCTCCCTTAATTGTATTTTTCCAGATTCAACAATTTTAAATTTCCGTAAGAGTTGAAAAAACTGGTTTTAATAATAATTATCGAATTTTGGATAACAACAATGTGGCGTATTATTCAAATAGTCCTTATTTTATGTTAAAATTCACATTATAAATTAGCTTTATTTTGCTTGCATTCTTTGTTACTACAAAAGTAGGTACCCTACTTAGTTAATGATAAATTATATGCCCCTCTGCAGTACCGAATTCTATAATTTTAATGTCAAATCTTAAAGAAAGGGTTTTTCTTTCAGTTTTCTTCATTGAAATGTAGAATTTTGCCAAATTAACTAATATTTTTTATCAAAGATTTTACCAAAGACATACATGACTTTAATTCCAATATATTATGGTATTAGTTTAATTCACAGTTGTTTTCTCTGTGTTTCTCTGTGTCCAAGGGCTTTGTAGGGGCGATTGTTTGTTTAATAATTATTAAAATTATTAAAATCAATTATAATTGAATAGCTAACATATTAGTCAATTTCTGTGTAACGCTCGTTTCAGGCTCTTTTGTTGCCTTTTGACAAAATGGTAAATACTAGCGATGGGACATCTCGAATGAAAAATAATCGATCATTCGATTATTGAAATCACCTGAGATATCTCGAGAGGTCAGCGCGATCATTCGAATGATTTAGCCGAGAAATTATTATTGCCTTTCGCTGTGTCGAATGACGAGACGAAATGACGCGCCGCCGACTTATGCATTTCATCTCGATCTCGGATCTCGAATCCGCATAGAGACGTGTATTACATGAATTCCAATATAAATAGTAGCTTAGTTCGATTGAGTGAGACAGATACATTTTCTTGTGAACAACATATCATTAAATGCCACCATTCTTACTTTCCAGTGTTACATGAGGACCTTGTTCGAATATAACCCCGAAGAGGACTCTCTTTTGCCATGCAAAGAAATAGGTTTACCCTTTGATCGGGGTGATATATTGCAAATAGTAGACCAACGAGATCCAAACTGGTGGCAAGCTAGAAAAGTCGATGGTGATAACAGAACTGGATTAATTCCTTCTTTAGAACTAGAAGAAAGAAGAAAAGCCTATGTCCATCCAGAAGCAGACTTTGTACATAAAATTAGTATATGTGGTAAGTAGTGGATGAAAATCCTAGACTAAGGATTGTAACAATTTTCTTGCACTACTGTCGTAGACTATACTGTGTACAGGCCAGACTTGACGCCCTGTTATTTAATATCTTTATCCTAAGGTTAAGAAAGCGACTAAGACAATGTGCGCTGAGGGTTAAATTTTTCGAAAATGCTTTTTTTCGTAATCACAATTTATCAAAAACGCATTCTTTGAAAATACAATAATTGTTTTTCGATAACCAAAACCATACTAGCTTGTCACATTACAAATGTCCAACTAGCTTAATAATTCTTGCTTCAATTTATTTGTGCAACTGAAAGCAATAGTTTAGAAAATGCTAATACAAGAGACAGTAAATATCCTAGCCTGAAAATAATTTTGAAAAATAAGAAGGAGAAATAAAAACTCTTACATAGTATACAAATTATTTTTAAGACTCTATAGCTTGTTTAATAATTAATTGTATCAGTTTCTTTGACCCATATCTTGTCATAAATTACTCTACGTTCTATTGTTCCAGTAATTGAATCTATTATCTATAAGCTTATAAAACATCCAATCTCTGGCTGATGTTACATTGTTCTATAAAAGGATTCATGGCCAATAAAACGTTTTTTTGAACTTAAGGTATTGACTAATGTATAAATAGGTCAACTCCAAGTAAATGAATATTATAGTTATTATACAGGGCGTCCGAGAAGCCTTAATATGGGCAAATATTTTTGCTATTAGTAAAGATAGAGACACCAAATTTTAGGTGTACCTTATTGGTTAATAAATCTACTTTTTAATGTAATTTAACTCTCTCAACCCCTTTGAGGGGCGACGCTAGGGAGTTGAGATCAAAAATTTTAAATGCAACCCTATGCCGTGTGGTACCTTATTTCAAATGCCTTCAAAAAACAAACATTTCAACTTAAACCCGAGGTCCGTATGTTAATTTGTTTTTAAATGGCAAGCCTTTACAAATTACAAATCGCGAAAAAAAATTAAAAATTTAAATACCTTGACTTCTCTGAATTAGTTTAAAAGTTGTTCAAGATGATCACCATGAACTTCTTGGCAGTAATAAGGTCATTTTTGAATCTCACTTCTCACATTTTGGAGAATGGCAAGAAGTAACACATGCCATTAGTTCTCTTTTAAGATTGTGACTCAACGATAAGTTTACTCACTTCCATTTTCTTATGAAGTTTAATTTTTTCATTTAAGGTGCTCGAATATCAAGAAAAAAGAAGAAAATAATCTATCAATCGAAAAGCAACTGTGATTTTGATAAGGCAGAATTACTTCTGTACGAGGAAGTAACCAGAATGCCTCCTTTTAAACGAAAAACTTTAGTGTTAATTGGAACACAAGGTGTTGGAAGAAGGACACTAAAAAATAGACTGATTAATAGTGATCCTGAGAAGTTTGCTGGTGTCATTCCCTGTAAGTATTGTAATGTTTTGCATATAAATTAGATAAAATTTGATCGAAAGACGCTAAACTTTTGAAGTAATATTTATTGAAGGCAATTTTTGTCTCTATCCGTATTCCATGGGGATCAATCAAGTCCGTATTTTAGGGCAAGTTTTTCGCGGTGTTTTCCACAATTTTCTTATATAATTTAGTTAACAACTCAGTATAATATGCTCCCATGATACTTCCCCCCTACTCCAAATAATCTATCAGACTTGTCCCATCTTTGTCCCAAACTGAAGCAAGAATCTTGCCAACCGATTTTTGAACCCGGATGTTTTTGGTTCACCAGAATGCTTCTACTCTTTGGATTGCTCTTTAGTATCTTGGTCATAGCGATGGACTCACGTTTTATCCATAGTAACAAGCCGATCCAAAAAAGTTTGAGGAATCTTCTTCAAAACGGCGCGGCGGCAGATTTCCTTCGATGTTGTCAATGGAACGCGCTTCTGATCACTGATCAGCATTCAAGCATCGAAAGCTTTCTCATACCCAAGTCGTGATTAACAATATAAAACACACATTTCTACGAAATATGCACTGTTTCGGCTATACATTTAAGCCCAAGTCGTCGATCCTCTAAAATCGTATCATGGACTGAATCAATGTTTTCCGGAGTCGTCACAGAAATTGATCTTCCAGAGCGGTGCTCATCTTTGGCATCTGATCTTCCTCCTTTAAATTCAGCAACCCAGTATTTCATAGTGGCGTATGAAGGACACTGATCACCTAAGGTTTCTATGATACCAGCAAAAATTTCTTTGCCCGATATCCCTTTTAAAAATAAATACTTAATAACTGATCCCAACTCGATTTTTTCAAAATATAGCTTTTTCCTAGACGTGCCGTTTTCAAAAATTTACAGTTTTGTCACCGTTCAACTTATGGATGTTGAACAACTTATTTATAAAAAATGTAGTCACTTATTCCTTTACAGAGGCAGTAATAATATTGTTTCACTAATTACAAATCTTGTAATTTGACAGACACAACAAGACCGCAAAGAGTTTTGGAAGAAAACGGCCAATCATACTGGTTCACAGATAGAGAAAAAATGGAGGAGGATATTAGGAATAACAGATTTTTGGAATATGGAGAATATAATGGACACTTATATGGAACACATTTAGATAGTATTAGGGAGGTTATTAAGCAGGTACGCTAGAAAACTTACTTAGGCATACAAAATCTATAATTTAAAGTATACATTACAGGAAGCATGTGCAAAGAATTTCGATTAGTGTTGTAAATATCCGTATTCATTAGATATCCGAATCATACGGAATCGGAATCAGCTAATATCCGTATCCATTATCCGAATTCGAATCCATTTCTTGACCCGCGAGAAAGCGGTTACAGATCATGTATACGTATGCATGCAACAGACTAAAACATTTTCTATCCGGATACACGGCTAGGTAGGTCGATGCGGTATCGGTATCATACCAGTCGAAGTCGAAGTTTAGGGATAAGAAGGCACCGCGTCGCGCCGTTCTCGTTTGAATTCGGTTCGGGTGAGGCGGGACTAGTTTAACCAATGGGTCTCATCTCATATGATACCCGTTACCCCGATAACTATGCCATCTTTTTTTAGGAAATGTCATTAGAAAGAGAAAGCACAATATCAAATATGACAAATCGCAGACCGTGTTGTTCGCTTACACTCGATTCCGATTCCGTTTTCTCTTTGCACTTTGCATTAGTAACCACCCGATGCGAATTTATTTTTATTCCGAATCCGTATTCAAGTTCTCGGCCGGTTCCGGATAATCCGGATTCTTTTAATATTCGGATCCAACGGATTTTTGGATACGTATCCTTACATCACTAATTTCGATTATTCCCTTTAAACAAAAACCCATAAATCCAGAGTTTTAATAGTTCGCCTTTTTGGTCCTTTTGCCTCTAGCTTTCCATAGTGGTTTAGAAATCCATTGTGCGGAAATATATTATAGCGCAATATTCTGAAAAATATTGAATTAATTACAATTGCAATAGTGAATTTTGTTTTTTTTTATATTAGGGAAAGATGTGCATATTAGATTGCAGTCCAATGTCCCTTAAAATTCTCCACAATAGTTCAGAATTTCTGCCATACGTTATTTTTATCGCCGCACCTGGAATGGAGCAACTCAGGAGCTTATACGATGTTTCAAAAAGTAATTCAAATATGAGGTATTCAAGTAGGAATTTAACGGTAAGATATGGTAATATACACATAATATGATAATTACATGTGAATGGATAGAGTTTTGCTATGTTTGGTAGAGTTTTACACAGGTTAAAAACTGATATTCGTCATTCAAGTTTCATTAAAAATGTCCGTATTTAAAGTAGGGGAAGCCCGGGCAAAGCGAATGTGATAAAGTTGGAAAATCATAATTTTTTTGTTTATTATCAGATTCTAATAAAAAAACTCTCTAGAGCGCACAGATTTATCTCTACTTCATTGCACACAAAGTAATTTATGACTACTTTTTGGTTTTGCTTTAATTTTTATTGTTTTTTACGCATGTGCATTTTATTCACTTTGCCCGATTACCCGGGCAAAGTGAATATCAGTATATATTATATGTAAATGAAACAATAAACATAAATAACATTACAATTATGCATCACAATACTCAGAAAAATACGAGCCAAACCCACTATAATTCGTGCAAAGGTCGTGGGCCCAATTTTGGCATTCACATTAGATCCAGTCTTCACCGTTCTGTTCAAAAAGTTCTCCACACGCCAGACAATTATAAACTCTATCAGAATTGTCACTAATATGTTTTTTTAACTTTGAGGAAACTGTATCGTGTTCTATTTTCTTCTTATTCTTACCAGACGCCTTTTTGAATAAAGGCTTAGAGATTGCCCTTTCCTTATCTAGCAAAGCGAATAGCTATCCGCTTTGCCCTCTTCACTTTACCCTGACATACATTCGGATATGGCAGCACATAAATGGACTATAACTCAAGGTTCTGGTCCGACATAAACATTAGGACTGAAATCCGACTTAATGAAGACAATGATGAATAACTAAGATGTTTTTTTTTGTAACGAGTTAGAACAAGTTTACTGAACTTGCCTTAGAAGAATTATTTTAACTCGACACTGCAAAACGTTCAATGCGCATTTAAAGCATGTGCTTCTTAACTAATCGGTTAACCCATAGTGATTTTTATTACTGTTAGACATGCTCTTTGATCTCGTGATAAGTAATGAACGTCATCTGTCTTTATTTTCGTGAAATAATTAATATTCCCTTTGCCCGGGCAATTCGCTTTGCCCGGGCTTCCCCTACCATGTAGCAATGTATAAAAAAAGTTTTCTTTGTGTCTCTTAGAACGACTGACGAAAACTTTACTTTAATAAAAAAAATTGATTTAATAACGAGATATTCAACTATTTAACAAATATTCTAACATGAGCTTAAAAAACCTGTATAGAAATTTTATGAATGAGGCATGATCGTAGAATTTAGAATATTTCGTGATGTTGCTACTGCGTAGGTCTGTAATTATTGTAATTACAAAGATCCCTTGTAAGTTGAATACAATTATTGTTAAAATATAGAATAAATGGTATCATTCAGATGGCTTTTCATTTTTGCATAGTGTATCAGTTGAAACACTAGTCAAATTTAATAGAAGAAACAAATACATGTTGGTACACTTTTATTAGTCCCTATGACGGTGATCCTTATATTTTAGTTTGAAGCAATTATTTTGAATAAAAACATATGCCGTTTATTTCAATAAATTAATTGCTTGCGACTGAAATACAATGACATGTTATTAAATTTATTATTATTATAATGTGATTATGTAGGTATATATTGTTTTGTATTGTTTGATTTGTCCCTAAATAATTTAGTTTGTAGCATTCGTGTTTAGCATCTATTATTTCTTTAAACAGGGAGCAATAACCTATTTATATGAAACTGGCTGGTACCCGCCTTTTGGCTTTTATAGAGTGCGTCCCCGGATAAGGAACTGCAGTTTGTAACTTCCTTATTTTTTACTTTTGATTTTTCGAGAACACCTCATCTTTAATTAAAAGTCTTGCTTATCTTCGGGTGCCATACCAAACCCAACCAAAAGCTTGATAAAGTATACAGGGTGTTCAAAATATTGAAAAATGTAAAATTAATCCTAAATAAATTACTCCCATTTTTAAGTTTTTGTCTTTAATTATTTAACAAGGTTGTTTCTAAATAGAAGTTAGTTGAAAAAATCAAAAACTAATTGGTTCCAATAAAATTCTTTAGTTAACGCACTATAAATTACGAGATACAAACATAAATAAGTTTTTGAATCATTGGATTGGCCATTCTTAATCAATAGACTAGACTACTCGGCAGCCTGACCTAACTCCATTAGATTTTTTCTACGGGTTCCTATATTATATACAAATTACGAGTTACAAACTTGTTAAATAAGGGCGTTCTCTCTTGTTGAAACTGTTTTAAAACGTTTCGTCGTCGTTTTAAAAAAGCGGACGTTAATTGGTCAAGCTTATGTCAGTTGCATCAAAATGACGTAGCGTTTTGAAACAGTTTCTACAAGAAGACGCCATTAGTTTTTGAATCATCTGTTTAACCATTCTGGATTAATAGTCTGGACTACGCGGTAGCCTGACCTAACTCCATTAGATTTTCTTCTACGAGTTATTTAAAACTAAGAGTTTGCGGAAGTAATTTAAATGACAATATTTACCTGCTAAAAGAAAACAATGTGGCATCTGTTATATAACCGCGCCTGTATAGGAAAATTTTTTGAGAAAACCATTAGAAAACTGTGTATTATTGGTGGGAGGCCAACATGTGGAGTAGATCTCATTTTTTAAAAAAAATTTATTACTGTTTATTTGTAAAAAATTGTTCATATTGGGAAAAATAAATAAAGCTTTTAAGTTTTTTTAATTAAACAACGAATGATTGGCATCCATTTCGGAAGAACTTTGTTAAATAATTATTTTTAGGAAACTTAAAAATCAGATGATTTAATTTTGAACATTCGGCATATTTCATCATGGCTTTGATCACTGTTTATGACATCCGAAGATAAGCAAAACTTTTTACCAATAATGACTTTCTCGCAAAACTAACAATAAGAAAGTTTACTAGAGTGCGGTAGGCCCATCTGGGAACACCCTCTATACCTAATTATAATGGGTCTGTTACACACTTTCTCCTTTCTCTTTATTGATTTATTAGAGTTTATGGTCAAAATGAAGTGAAAAAATATTTTTTTGGGAAGCGGGAAATGCCCTAAAATTCGAGTTAAACTTTGGCGAGTTTTGTCATATAGGTGAACGATGTCATCATTTCCCTGCATTTTGATTTGTTGGACTTTTGTAATGTTGCCGAGTCATTCGTCGCTCGTGCTAGCATTCAACCAAAGATACAAAATCAATCTAATATAAAAACCTCTCTACCTCAGCCTAAATTTACTTATTACGAAAAAAGTATTCTTAGGAAATATAGATATTTATAACAATGTGAGAAGCATATCTTTTTGTACTTGCCGTTTCAACTTCACATTCCCTATTTCAGCGCTAAAATATTCTGCATTTAAAAGTAAATATTCATATATCATGTCCATAGTAACCTTGGAAAAATTGCTCGAATCAGCTTTTTCAAAGCCTTGATCCATTTTCCACTGAATAAGCTATCACTAAAAATGGTGAAAACACTTATACAAATGAATCAATTTTCTTATATTGTTTCACAGCTGTCACCTGTCACTTAACTTGACATTTATTGCAGACTTCTCGATTTAAAGATATCTGTGTTAAGCTATCCTTTTCTAGTGAGTTATGTTGAAGGAGTCGGACATAAATCTTTGATTACCTTGGAACTTTATGTTGACTATTGCGAGCTATGAAACAGTTTTATATCGAATCCTTTATACCCGCTACCACTGATATCGAGTTTATATTAGATGTCAAACATTATGACAACAACTCAAATCGGTATATTATTTTATTGGTGTGAAATATGGCGGGTTTTTTAATTCCTTGCATATTTTCACGTTCAATATATTTCCGTAGACTTGTTTTAAGAAAAATCTGATATCATTTTGATAAACTGCACCGTACCCACTATTGTTTTACTTATAAATAATATTGAAATTCCATTGATTGCAACAGACCCATTACCTACATATATACATACAGGGTGTTTCAAGAAACATTTGCCATCACTTAAATGGAGATTCTAAAGAAGCTAAGTCAAACAGTTCAAATAAACATCGGCCCGCAGATGCTTTGTTTCAAAGATACATGGTGTTAGATTTTTTAAATGCGCTTAATAAAACTGCATTTATCTCTAAACGAAGTGAAAATTGAAAAAAATATGAAGAGGTAAGTTGTGTTACGAATTTAACACACTATTTGATTGAGATCCGAGAGTGTGAAAAAATCAGTGGCGTACATGTTTTTATTAAAAAAATATTTCACCGTCTTCTCATATGCAAACCCCTGGAGAACCTGTCAAATTTTTTTTCAGTCAGAATTATGCTTAATTTAAGTACTTACACAAATTTCATCAAAATTGCTAAAGCCATTGTGAAAATATTTTGAAAAAACTGTATCTTTAAAACAAAGCATGATCGTATGAACTGCTTCCCTTGGTTTATTTAAAATAATCTTCCTTTAAGCGATGGCACATGTTTTTTGAAAGACCTTGTATAACCACTCATTACAGAAGCTTTCTATTGATCCATTTACGATGTGAGTCTTGTTTGAGTTCTGGTGTTAATGATGAATATTTTACTTTATAGATATGACAAATTGCATTTGTCTTGCAGTATTATAGTATGTTTGTTGTTATTTATTTTTATTTTTGCATGACAGTTTGACCGCCAAAGTTCTATTCGCTACAGCTCTAGACGAGCAAGAACGCTGGAATCTTTAGCATCACTTTATGAGGTAAGTTTCTTTACGTTTTTAATGAAGTATTAAAAATAAAGTATTAAATTTAATTATTAAAAATTAATAAAATAATTATTATTTCATAATTCGATAATGGGCTTATCCAGCTATTTCAAAAAACTTATCCCTAAAAAATTAGAATTTTTCCTGATCAAACTTACCCTCAAAATAGCGATCAAACATCGCTCAATATAAAACGGAGAGATGGTCTCTGGTTACGTAGTTCTACCACAAGAATAAATAGAAACCAGAATGATAACTCTCAGGCGGCACGTTTGATCGAAGCATCTAACGCCGAGGGACCTTGAGTCAAAATTTTATGAAATTGCTATAGGCGTACCTAGGAAATAATATATTGTAAAGTTAAATTAGTAAACAAAATATGATTTAGTTAACAACGTGATTAGTGGGTTTTCTTAGGTAGTGCGCAATGCCTTAAAATATACTGGGTATCTATGCGTAAATATTCAACATGCTTTCATGGTTCAGTTCGTAAGACGATTTTCATCGAAATAAAGAAAAGTGTGTGGCGTACTCCGGATTTATATCTTTAAATTAAGGATGAAAATAATTAATATCCCCGACAGCGTAAAGAGTAAGACGATGTACTACTAATCCCAAGGTAGCAGGTTCGATTCTCGGCAAAACAAAAAAGTGTAAACCTGAACAGTTAAAATTAAATATATTAATATATCCTAACAGCTCAGGGCAAAGTTCGAATCCCTAAGATGTATAGCGATAGCAGCAAGATCTCCCGGTTCGAATTCCAAAGATATGATGCAGCAGGACTCCGGTTTGATATCCAATAATCAGTCTTCGCAACCCCCTACTAATGCATGATGTAGTTAATGTCCAAATCGCAATATCCCTGCACTAGGGAAACTGCAACACAGGCACTCCCACCAAGGTCCTCAGCTGTAGGTCCTGCGCAAGCCACCGAAGTATCATCGGCAAATAAGCAAATCTAATGATCTCTAAAGTCATTCGAGTCAGTGTCATTGATGAAGATTATAAATAATATTGGCCCTAGTAAACTGCCTTGCGGCACTCTACCAGTTACCATTTTTACCAAAAACCACTACCGTGGAGGAATATAATTTATGGTGCTGCTTCAGTACAACCCTTTGAGACCTTTGCGTTAGAAAATCCCTTATTATTAACATAGCTATTGAAAACGTAAAATGACCTAAGTAAACCCATCTGAATAGTAGATTATATCCTAATGTTCTTGTAATTCCAGGAAGAAGACTTAAAAAGAACTTTAGAAGATAGTGCCAGTATGCAAAGAACTTACGACAAATACATTAATCAGGTGATCACAAACAATGACTTCGACACCACGTTTAGGCAAATCATTGAAGCGCTGGAAGCTCTGACGACTGAACATCAGTGGGTGCCAGTCAACTGGATTTATTAGATAAGATTAAGCAACGCGATTTCATCACACTGCCATAACTCTGCTTGTGTAGGTAAAATAGACTCATCACATTTTGTATATATTTATTATACGTGTAATAATTACCTTCAATCAAATAAGCAAGAAAACAATGGGCACTTTCACTAAACCTAAAAAAATAGTTGTTTTGTTCTTAACCTCTTGTGTTTGACCAACACCCACTCGAACACAAGGCCTCAGCACTAAGACGAGACGTCATCGGATGGAGGCCGATATAATCATGATTAGAGATTCAAATGGTTGTTATTGTGATATTAAAAATTAAAAAGGTGGATAAACAAAAACGGAAACAGTCTTTTTAAGTAATAAAAGAAATTTTTGTTTAACAATATCTTAAATAACTAATTATGAATTATACTTAAATATGAGAGTTTAGATCGCATTTTCATGTAAAATTGCGTTATTATTGATTAATTAAGTGTGTATAGGTGGGTGAGGATTTTTATGTATCTATGTTAATTAGTAACCATTTGTTAGCACTTTGAAAGTTTAGTCTAGTGCGTCAAATTAATGATATTTGCTCATAATAATAACTTTATACCGGGTGCTAAAACAGGTTGGATGTTCCTTCTAATGCAAATAGCTATTGCTAATATCTCAAATTACTTTTTTAAGGTGTCAATTTTTCTTTTATTACCCTTGCATAACCTCTTTAATGAATATTACAACCTTCAAAATATAAAGATGCTTCTCTTTACAAAAAATACGTAAGCATTTAATTTGGAATAAAATATCCTTTCAGCTAAAACATTTAGTAGATTGGCTTTAAAATTATTTGGTACTTTTTCAAATATATCATATAATATTAATATAACTACCTGAACTACTTGCGGGTTTGGAACTTACAAATCAATATTAATTACCACTGCTCAAGTTGTTAAAGGGCTTTATTTATATTTGACCTTAAATATAGGTATTTGATTTTAATTACTAATTTTAAACCATTTGTCCCCTAGGTTAAAAAAACTGAAACTCATGACTAAATTCTTCAAAATTGTGAAAGTCTATTTTTTGCTTTTTATGCAACAAACACTCTTGTTTACGTTTCTAGAAACCTTTTAGAAATCGTAGTTTGTCCAGTTCTTTAAATTTTTCGTCTTTACTCTTACGATTTGGAATATTTTGTGAAAACTATTTCGGGCAGTTTGACAACTTACTCGGTACGCCGTTTTCTCTTAAACGTAAAACATTTACGTTCAGATGCACTAAGAAGGTTTAAGATTTAGTACCGGTTTAAATTAAGATCTTATAGTTGATCAGATATGTTTTGACAAGTCCTTGTCCTGTCATTGTTAATAAGTCGTCATTAAAAACTTTAATTATTCTGATTCTGATGTATCTGCGATTTGCTTGGTGTCCAAGTGATTTTCATCTTGGAACGGGTTGCTGCAATGAATTTAGTTCTATTATTGCCGAAAGTACGTACTAAAATTGCAATTTTGTTTATAAACTTGCGAGAAACCTCAGAAACCAATTCATAGTATAAAACTCAGTTTCCTTATTCTAACACTTCAGTTTAAAACTTTTGGTTGTCAAATTAGACCGGACTAGCGTTGGAGAGTCTGACCATTAAATTACAACGAAGTAATCCCACCGGTTTTAGTATCCCGTTGAGATATGTTCCGGCTGTATTTATTCGGCACATAATCTACGCCGGCCATTTGGCATCGTCAGCCTACAGCTGCTCACGTCATATAAGTTTTCTAATCAGCACTTTGGCTTTGTATCTCAGCAGCTGTTGGTTTGAGCCATAACAGACTGACGTAAGTGGAGCTTACGTGATTTTCTATGAAAGGCTTATTTTTTTTTCTTAAGAAATACCGAACAATATAAAAATTATGAAAGTATACACCACACCAAAATCAAAATCTAGTGAAAGAGCCCATTAATAGAACAGGAAAAACAAATTATGTATATAACATTCGATATTCCGTAATAAATAAGGCAATGTAGGTAATTTTATAAATGTATTGTTATAGCTTATTTATGGTAAAAAAACTGTACAAGTATTTAACCATTTAAATGTATCTTAAAAGCCTTTCTCCAGGTTTAATCTTCTAGACTGTGACTAAAATAAACGACTCTTTTGTCCACGGATTTACATTGCTCTTTGTTATTAAATAATATTATACATATTTATGATATACAAAAACTGCTGCCTTTGTAAGCGTGCCGAAAAATACGCCTAAACTTAGCTATAAATCTTAATATACTGCAAGTAGTTATAGCTTCCATTTAATTTCAGCTACATACTTTTCAGCAGTGAAAATGGTATGTACCTAAAAATTGGACATTATCAAAACTTGATCACAGGTGACAAAATAAATAGATGACAAAATTAACAAATACCCGAATTGTTATACAGTCTCACAACATTATGGCGACGCGACGTCACTATGGCGCCCCGATGTCACGTTTTTGCCCCAAAGTCTAGGTTGGTTTGGGTTTGTTTTATCGTATAAAATTAGTTCACGGCTGAAATGTATGTGTATTGAACCTCTTGTAAAATAAGGCTAGCCATGTTATTTCTATTTTCACACTATTCAGCTACAGAATAAATATGTAGATAGATAGCAACAGATGGTACAAAAGAGACAACATCGAACATATATTGGTATCTTCACAACATTAGGTACACATCAAGCTACTTTCTTACAATTGGCCTTAAGTAGAAATAGTTGATTTAAAAGCACAAGAAGTAGTTTACTCGAAATAAATTTTTGACTTGTTAGAAATTAATTTTAAAATCCTTAAAATCGCATATATATATATATATATATATATATATATATATATATATATATATATATATATATATATATATATATATATATATATATATATATATATATATATATATATGTTACGCTCAATAGTCGAATTCGGGCGATGCCCGAAAAAAATACGCAAAACTAATTTTGAGCAACGAATATTTACCAAACCCGAAATTTTATTTTTATACGGTTATTGAGCATTACAAAATAAGCAGAACTAGTTTTGCGCAATTTGAAATGTACAAAACTAGTTCTGTACATTTCTGAATGGCCAGCACTAGTTATGCTTGTTTTACAGCCTCCCAAACTCAAATAAAGAGTATGGTTATGTTGTTGGACAAGAACGACAAAGAAAAATCACTTAGAACTGCATCCTCCGATATTTCTGTATCTACACAAGGTTTTATTTCATGTATGTGCAATAAAAAGTGTATTAACAGAGCATGTTCTTGTCGAAAAAAGAATGTCATCTGCCATTCTAAGTGCCATCATTCAAGCTCCTGTTCAAATAAATAATTTTTCAAACTTAACTGAATATTTGTCTAGGAATAAAGTTTTATTTGTCAGTATTTAAATAAAATATATTATTGAAATAACATTTCCAACTTTATTTTATTCGGACGCTGCGCGCTGATTAAATGAAAAAAGCATAACTACTGCTGGCCATTCAGAAATGTACATAGAACTAGTTTTGTACATTTCAAATTGCGCAAAACTAGTTCAGCTTATTTTATAATGCTCAATAACCGTATAAAAATAAAATTTCGGGTTTGGGAAATATTCGTTGCTCAAAACTAGTTTTGGGTATTTTTTTCGGGCATTGCCCGAATTCGACTATTGAGCGTAACATATATATATATATATATATATATATATATATATATATATATATATATATATATATATATATATATATATATATATATATGTATATATATTAATGTAAATACCCATGTTTAACAGCTTAAAAATATTAAACATACATAAAAAAAACAAATTTGGAATCGGCTTTATTGTAACTGAAATATTTAACCAGATACCTCAGGAACGACTTATCTATCAGACTTTATTATGAGGTCGGTTTACGAGGATAACAACATATTCAAAAATGACCCCGGGGCTAGGTTTCCTCACATTATGCCTATATTTTTAACTGGATCCGCATTAAGAATTGGTCACAAAAATGACATATCTAGGGTTCGTAAATCACGGTGCCCGACTATAGGCACCGGAACTATAACTACCGCGATATATCGCGACTCGCGACATACACCGTGTCAATACATCGACATGCTTTGCGGTGGAAACAGGTACCAAACGTTGGTAGAAGTCACCTGCTATCGCAGAATATTCGAAAGTTTATTTTTACTTTTCCAGACCTAAAATATGACGGTTCTCGCGTATGGTGTTTGGTGTACAATAGGTACTTATTGTATTTAAAACGATCACAGTGCCAAAAACATGTTAATATAGTGCAGATCATAAATATAAAAACAAGTCAAAATCCCTAAGACGAATTTATACTAGATTTGATATTTATGATGAGTACTTGTAATATGCCTTTTTATACAGTCCAGAAAAAAAGTTTTAGTATTTTTTGGGCAAAATATAATCCCGACTGGAAATTGCCATGCGAAGCAACATACGCGAACTACTGGATAATGCCATTCGGCGTGAAGTAAGCAGTAAAAAATTGTGGCTGACCATCGATGAATCTCATGTTTCGTGCGGGCCGTTTGCTCAAACATGTTTGCCTTAATTTACTACATGTTACTTGTATGCTGCATGCGTTACATCTTTAGCAGAAACTATCTATTCCTGTTATCCAGACGTGGATGCGTGCGCTAATAGCGCAGTGTTTCTTAAATCCCTCAAACGGATTCGTCAACTTGGCATGAAAGGTGTCCGAACATTCCAGAACCTCCACAGCCTGTTCTCACACGCTGGGGAACGTGGTTTGCAGCGTTTTATTATTAACAGCAATTTCAGTAAGTATATACGGTCCAGAGTGTTACAATTGAAGGCAAAAGAAACTGCTGCCATACAAGCAAGTCAGCTGAAATTTTAGAACCCTGAAATTGATTTACAAACTATTTTTAATAATCACCAATAAATAAAGAATGGCATTACAGCATTACAAATACACAAGTCTTCGTTATTGTTAGTAGAATCATAACAAATAGTGGATAACGTGCAAGCAGTGCTACAAACTTTAAATGGCGAAAAAATGGGCGTGTTACAGAAAAATGTAATAGTGTGCTACAAAAAAAAAAATCCGGATTTGGTTGGATTAAGCCCGATTTTTACTGACAGTGTTCCCACCAGATCCATTTAGTTGTTTCAAAGACCATTTTAATTATGCAAACATTACATCGTTAGTTTCCAAATAGTAGTTTTCCTGAAATAAAAGCAGTTTTTCACTGCTGCAAGCAAGGCTTAAAGCAACGACTGTGGAGACATACGCTATGTTGCAGGTTTTCAGCAAAACACATTTAGAGTTGTAATATTTACTGGGTTTTAGTGGTACCTATGTTAATTATATCTTACTTTTAAACAAAGTTTGTTAGGCGCCGTGTTTACAAACCCTACATATTGCCAGTGCATCATCTTTTTCTAACCATTATACTGTTCTCAAAATGACTATTGAAAAAGAATTACCAGCAACAAAAACTGTACGAATTTCGCGTAGAAATCATTTTTTTGGTAATCATATAAATGGATTTTAAAATTGACTGTTTCAAATTGTAATTCTAGGCAAAATATTTATATAAAATGTGATCGATATATTTAAAATACCTATAATACTGATGGTATTGATCTATTTAGGTACTGTGCACTATTACTGTATAAAATGATGTATTACTATCTCTATATATAAGGAATCATAGACTTAGCTGTACATTTAAAATGCTTAAAGCATTAAAACACAGAGTTGACCCGTACTATGATCGTAGAATAGGTAACTTCATAAGCCTTACCTGCTAGTTGTTGTTAAATGAAGCAATTTTTAAGCAAAACTCTTAAGAAATGCTTGTGTAAAAATAGTGTTGAAGATTTGATAAATTATCTCTCTTTTTATATAGTTACTAGTTATTATAGAATAGAAAATACTGATATAAAGTAATACGCAGTTTAAAAAAAAATAAAGCGGTCTTTATCAGTATTAGGAATCATAATGCTGTTTTCGGAATAGGGACCCTGAGCCCGAAGCACACTTAAAATCAATTGGAACTCCAAAATTTCAGTATCCTGATTTCAGGATTAGAAGCCCTAACTGAAATGTGATGTGCGAGCAAGTGTTTATTGACTTTTTAAAAAAATCAATCTTATTGGAAATTTAAGCAGTTTATGGAAAACAGAGCAAAATATTATAGATAATACTTCAGTTTTATCATTTGTCTTTTAAAACCTTTTAAGATTGAAATAAAATAGGAACTATTAGTTATATCGCACAGGTTAATCTTTTTGAACTTAAAAATTGCTTCTTGTAGAGTTTAAATAATGTTAGGTTTTTTGACATGCGTATAACTATTAGAAATTACTTGCTTTACTTTTTCAGTTAAAACAATACAAATAAACTGGAAGGAAAGTTAATTTGTATTAAACAAAACACGTTTTTTTTGGCAGAGTCGCCCATATATTTTTATTAGGATACAATGTTAGTGATTGCTGAAATCTTTAAAACGCAAAAATTTTATTAACACTTCTAACTCGCTCAATTGTTTCAGACGATGAATATGTAAGCATAGCTTAAAAAGCAAAATCTTCGTAGACATAATTGCGACCTGAAGATTCCGTTGATATCTTTAGTCTAAAATACTAAAATCCCTGATAAATTTAAATTGCACGCTTTAAAAATAGTTAAGCTTTGAGCTTATTGTAAAATCTTATATAATTTTGTTAATTTTTGTTTATTACAATCTTTATCCATATTGCAAACCGTCCATTAAGTGTTCATAGAATCTGTATTTTTTGTAGGTATTACATTTTGTGTTTGTAAGTAATTTAAGTATTTACAGTGGTTTTGATGTGTTTAATCATTATTGTTTATGTATTACGTGATTTTATTTTTACATTATTTCAGATTATACTCAATAATAAATGCGTCTTTTTAATATTCGAGTTTTATTTCATGCATTTTGATGCTTTTAAGTGTTTATAATCATTCATTAATGATGTGCGGTAAGAAATTTATGGAAGGAAGCGCTCTTGCAGGAGCGTCTTTTCAGATTTAGCTTTGGGGAGGAGGGGGTAGATTGACAAGCCCATTATTTATACACTGTATATTTAATTAATATTTGAATGCAATAATAGTATATTACGATACATAGTCAGTAACTGCCGTCTACCGAGAGAGAAAATTTGTAGCATTTGTAAAGTTTTGAGATTGGTGAGCACTTAAAGCAAGAATCAAGCAACAAAAAGCCACGAACGTCATAGGCATGAAGACATCACGCGTGCTCTGACTCGTTTTAGGATATTCCTAGCTTAGTTGCTGTAAATCGATAAACAAGTGGCGTAGTCCCTTTAAAAAAGACTTTTTTTCATTACTTAAATAATTAATTATTCGATTAAAATATAATTGTAAAAATTAAAACTAATACAATGATTGTGTGGATTTAATATTTATTACTTTGTATGTACAGAGGCATCCATAAAGTTCGCGTCATATGGAAAAAAAATCATTTCCTATTTTTAAGAAAATTTTGGGTATTCTTGATAAAAGTTCTTGCGCGCATAAACACCGGTTGTTACGCTAGCCACAGTTGAAATCAAAAATACAAAATGTCAAAAAATAAAAAGAATATGATTTGTCTAAACCAAATATATTTAAAACCAATGTTCTCTTTTCTTGGTCAATTTTTAGCTACAGATATAAGCACAATTATAGTGCGGTAAGTTGCACTTACCTGACTATGGACTTTGGTTGCTAGGAAAAATAATAATCGTTCAGGAAAATCAACTTACTGTTACTGTCAATACTGACGGTAAGTTAGAAAAAAACCCAATCTATTTGCAGGGCGAAGAGAAGGTATTTTCACGGGGCGCTCGACCATAACTAACTAATCTCGCAGTGTATCAAAACTTCTTGATTTCTTCTCTGAAGACGACACCAGGTCGACTACACGTACACCGACCTATCCGTGGAGTTCGACAGCCTCTATCATCCACTTCCAAAATAACTTTCAGTCAGTATGTTTCTGTAGATGTGACAATACCATTATCCTTTCATACAAAATTAATAACGAATAATATAGCAGGATTATTAATAATAATTGTTGTAGCTAGGCCACTCTTGAATTTTTCTCTTATTTCTGAAATATTGATAAATATTTGTCAAACTGACAACATCGCTTACCCTAGCAGATGATCGATTGTGGTGTTTTCCCATTGATACCTATATAAACACGTGTGATTTATTTTGCCGCTATTGGATGTTTAACCGCGTTTTACGGGTAAGCTAAACGTGAATTCATCTTGTCTTACTCCTCTCAGTGTCAACAACAACTCTTATTTAGTTTTACCTTTAGACTTCGAAAGCTAATTTTGTTTTCGCGCTGTTAACATAACCTAACTACTTCACCAGTAATGTTAAAATTGATTTTAAACGTATGTAATTTATATGTTATGATAACCTTTTCCACTTAAGTATAAAATTCACTGCAAAGAAGAGAATTTTTACTTACCTATTTTATGTTTTTGTTCTTTGTCGGAATAGTATTTACAAATCCCAAATAATATGTGATGTTTATTTCTGTCCAGCGGGATGCTTCCTACGATGCCAACTGTATTTTTAAATTTTCCTAGAATTTGTAATAGTCCTAACTTTTTTTATTTTTAAATTCGGAAGCTTTCAAATTTAATTGATATTCTTTGCTCAGTAGATAAAAGCCAAATGAAACTATCCACGAATTTATTCAATAATTATTAGTGTTTATTTTTACTTCAAAATTCCGAAATTGGAAAAAGTGTGATGGTCTGGCGCATTCGGCATAACTAAAATTGTAGCGTTTGAGCATTTTAGAATAATTCGCCGATGGACAAACCGGTTTCAATAGGTTAGTCGGTAAGCGTGCTCATGCTATCCTTACTAACATAAAGTACCTAACTAAAAAGGGACAGCATGCTTACCGATAGAAACCGATTCCTTCACTGACGAAAAAGATCCAACTTTAATGAAATATATACTGATTTTTAATCTTACTTTTTAAACTTTAACCTAAGCAAATCTGAGGAACAGTCTTTGTTTCAAAGAGGCACTTAGGAGTTGGTATAAATAAGAGAATAATTTCCTTCTTGCGTCATAATATGAAATAATTAGATGTAGGTATATCCGCTGTTCCTGACAAAAGGGCGAATAGATTTATGAGGTTATATAATATAATATATAACCTCATAAATCTATGTATTATATATATATATATATATATATATATATATATATATATATATATATATATATATATATATATATATATATATATACAGTGACCGGCAAAAAGTTGGACACATATGGGAAAATTTTTTATTATTGGAATATTGAAAAAACTTTTTATGCCGATTGTCTCTGCATGATGGGTAACCTAAAAATTCATTTTGACATTTGTTACGTGATTACTCGTTTGCCGGCAAAATTGAAAAAAATATATATTGTCATGGAAAACTGGTATTAGGTGACAAGATATTGAAAAAAGTTATTAGAAAAAAGTGTTTAGATTTTAATTTTATACTCCTTGGCAAAGTCTGGAGCCAAAATTTAAAAAAAAAATATTTTACATTTTTTGAAAAAAAATGTACAATATTAGTTTCATATTCCCATGAATTTAATAAAAATGTGTTAAATGATCGAAAACCAAGGTAATAACCTATTATCTCAACATTTTTGTTATTACTTAAAAGTTTTATTTGATAAAATTTAAAATTTAGCTTTTTTCCATGTACTTGGGTGTGGCCAGGCCCTGTATCTGGCAACCATATTTACCATTTATAGTTACTTCTGGAACAATATGCTTACGAAAGACCGTTTGCTCTAATTTTGAAGAAATTTTAACGTGTCTACCAAAATGGTTGCCAGATACAGGGCCTGGCCACAGCCAAGTACATGGAAAAAAGCTAAATTTTAAATTTAAAAAAAAAACTTAAACTTTTAAGTAATAACAAAAATGTTGAGATAATAGGTTATTACCTTGGTTTTCGATCATTTAACACATTTTTATTAAATTCATGGGAATATGAAACTAATATTGTACATTTTTTTGTCAAAAAATGTAAAATATTTTTTTTTTAATTTTGGCTCCAGACTTTGCCAAGGAGCATAAAATTAAAATCTAAACACTTTTTTCGAATAACTTTTTTCAATATCTTGTCATCTAATACCAGTTTTCCATGACAATATATATTTTTTTCAATTTTGCCGGCAAACGAGTAATCACGTAACAAATGTCAAAATGAATTTTTAGGTTACCCATCATGCAGAGACAATCGGCATAAAAAGTTTTTTCAATATTCCAATAATAAAATTTTTTCCCATATGTGTCCAACTTTTTGCCGGTCACTGTAAATATAGTGCGAACGTAAAGGTTGGAATAAATTCGCTCGGACACGTCAAGTTCTGATTTTAGGTGCGCATGGGTTAATATACACCCAGTGGCGTACCCAGACTTGAACTTTGGGGGGCGGTATAAAAATGAATTAAAAAGTAATTGAAATGTTTTTAATTTTGTGTCGTAAAATAAGCTATTTTCCTTAAAACAATTTTAAAGTCAAGAAAATTAGTACCTATAATTTTATTTAGCCCAAGTCTATGCATGGTATGGGGGGGGGGGTTATATATTCCCCTTATTCCCCCCGTAGGTACACCACTGTGTATACCTAGTTGGGAAATAGTTATTTATACTATAAGGGATGTAAGTAACATTTACCAGTCGAGGACGAATTTTGCGCCCGAGCGATAGCGAGGGCTGGCAAAAAAGTCCGAGACTGGTTAATGTACTTACATCCCATATAGTATATAACATTTTTCCCCCTCCCTGAATTGTATGTTTACCAGAAAATGCTGGATATATTTTTGGATTTTTATTATCATTACATTCGATAGCATTCTCATTAAATTATGAAGGCAGCCGTGATCCGTTGCCAGAGCAATATAAGCAGTTTTTATTTTATCAACAACGTCAAGTTGACAATTCATAGCGAAAAGCTTGAAGAAGTCGAATTATTTGATTCTGTGTGGACAAAATGGATGTTTCAGACATAGAAGAATCAGCAAATATTGCTTGTTTATCTCTACTACCGGAAAAGTCGAAAAAAAGGTATGAAGCAGCATATAAATCCTTTAAGAATTGGTGCCAAAGCAAGACGGCTACTGCAGTCTCAGAAGCCTTGTTTTTGGCGTATTTCCACGAGAAAAGTGCTTTACTGAAGTCCCCATCAAGCTTATGGTGTGAGTATTCGATGTTGAAGTCCACCCTTTTTATAGAGGAAAATATAGATATTTCTAAGTATCCAAAACTTCGAGCATTTTTGAAAAGAAAAAATGATGGTTACAGACCCAAAAAATCGAATGTGTTTAACAGGGAAGATGTGAATAAGTTCATGCTTGAAGCCCCCGATGATATGTACTTATTGATGAAGGTCGTAATGGCAATGGGAGTTGCTGGGGCGTGCCGTTCTAATGAACTCTGTGAAATGACAATGGACAATGTTAAAATAAGTCAAGAAGTCATAATTGTGACCATTCCTGACTCCAAAAATGGAATGTCACGTACATTTACAGTGACAAAAAGTGACGACACTCAGGTTTGTCATTTCAAAATAATTCAAAAGTACATTGATATAAGATCCCACATGACGACTATTAATCCGCGCTTCTTTATGCGATATCAAAATGGAAAGTGCTTAAACCAGCCTGTTGGGAAAAATACGTTTTCGTCAATTCCAAGTAAAATTGCGAAATTTCTAAAGTTTGAGAACTTCAAAATGTATACTGGACACTCTTTTAGAAGAACGTCGGCAACTTTAGTAGCAAATACTGGAGTTGATGTATTAGCTATCAAGCGACATGGTGGATGGAAATCCGCTACTATTGCGGAAAGTTACGTAGCTGAGAGCCTCAACAATAAAAAGGAAGTAGCGAATAAAATTTTATATAATAAGACCCAGCCAGAAGTCTCTTGCAGTGCTTCAACAGTGACAGAAACATTGGTTAGAAATGAAGGATCTGTGGAGTCAGAAAATGTAATACACATCAAGAAGAAACGAGAAAACGTGTTTCCAAATTTTGTTAATAATTGTAATAATTGTACCATTAATATTCATTTCAATTAATATCACCGGATTTTTGTAATATGTTGATGAAATCAAAAATTAAAGTTATTCTTATAATAATTTCAGATTATTATTTCCCTAGGGATGTAAGTTGACTTACATCCTGTCGTTAAGGGCAACCAATACCCTGTTGAGTAACTTTCACTTCCGTCTGTCAAAGCAGTGTCAAAATAGGTTGCTTACAATACAGGGAGGGGGAAAAGATAATTTTTGTACGTATTGCAATGGCTGGTAAAGTTCTAGGTAAATAAAAAAAATTACAATCAGGTGCAAAATTTCTGGACTCAGTGTTCTAAAAGTTCTTTATTTGGTTTCAGGTTAGTGCTCGTGTACCTAAAAATATATCGTACTTACATCTTAAATCGCCTTTTGAAAATTCGATATTATCTCGCTGGAAATTGCCTAAACGTTTAACGGAAAAAATAAACATGTCCGATTTAGCGAAAGACGAAAACCCATCTGTGGCTTCAGATAATTCGGACACCGATAATAACGTAAAAACGGAAGTAAAACCAGAGCTAAACCCGGAAATAAAAGGAAAGGTAAAAACTAAATTAAAACTCGAATCGTTTGAGGACAAAGAATTTACCGAAATTAAACATGATTTAGGGCTGTTGAGTGAACAAAAGGACAGTAAAATGATTAGACATAGTGTGGCAAGTCAGTGCGGTAGTTTTATGTTTCCGGAGGAAGAAAATATTGTGGTGTTTCAGAAGAGTTGTTCTCCTGTTAGGGAAATTCAACGTGACGATGATAATCCTGAACGAGAAGACGAAGATGACCACATTAATACTGATCAGGTAATGTGGCATTTTGAATGTTTGTTCCTATAATCTGATTCCAACCAAACCATTTAGGTTGATCTTAGATCTTGTTTATGTATTTTTTTATAGGAATATTTTCTTGGGATTTATAGATCCGAAATAATTACTATCTTTTTATATTTTGTGTTTATTTACGTTTCGGTCATTCTTGTGACCTCCTTCAGAATAAAGTGCTGTGAACGAAAATATTTTAGGGAATGCACCCTCCTAGTTAAGATTTAAAAACAACATATAGACACTAACACTCTGGACGAACAGTTTAAAACAACGAAGACAATTTTAAAAAGTTTTTAAAATTAGATAAATTTGTGGTTACACTTATGTAATTAAACATATAAAATAGATTGTTTTAAAATATTTTCTTCTTTTAAACATATTACTGGAGGGGCTTGAAAGGGACACAGGTGAAATAAACGTGAAAAATTAATTGTACGTCATTAAAAACAACTAAGGGTCAAATTTGACTCTGCCATGGTACGAACTTTTACAATTTTCAGCCATGGTACTTACGGGTTAATGCACTTAAAAAGGTGACACAAAAATATTTCTGCCTACTTTTAATAACTATAACTATCCCTTGACACCAAAAAGTCCTCCGGTCTGGATGGCATACCAGCAATTGTTCTAAAGAAATGCGCCTCCAGAACTTGCACCCATCTTAACTCGTCTTTTCCAGATCTCTTATGACAAGGGTACCTTCCCAGATAGCTGGAAGACAGCTCGTGTGCAGCCTGTCCCGAAGAAATGTTCCAAGTCCCTTCCATCCAATTATAGACACCTATCTCTCTTCTCTCCGTTGTCAGCAAAGTTATGGAGAAAGTGATCAACTTGCAAATTCTAAAATATCTAGAAAAACAAAATCATCCATGACCCAATCAAACCCAGTCTTGCTCCCTCACGCAAAAAATCTGTCAACGCTTACTTACTATCTATTACTATCCACATGAACGGCCAAGCCCTACAAAACAATGAAACATTCGATCTTGTTGGCGTCGCTTTTGAACATGATCTCAGCTGGAACAAACACATTACTTCAGTAGCCACATCGGCAGCTAAACAGCTTGGTTTTCTCTTTCGAGCCAGAAAATACTTCTCCCCTTCCAACTTACACACTCTCTATGTTTCCCAAATAAGACCTAACCTAGAGTACTGCCCCCACATCTGGGGAGCGGCATCATCTTCGACACTTAACATTCTGGATTCCATTCAAAAGAGAGCCAGTCGACTAATCAATGACCCAGTCCGCACGAGAAAACTCCCTTCTCTGGCTCATTGCTGTTGGCGATTTAAGTAGTTTGAAAATCAAGTCAAATAACGAATTCCTATTCACAAAACATGCACAAACTATATATGAACAACAAAATGAGAAGGCATTAGCATATTTAAATAGTATAATATTTTTAATAACGTCTTCTCGCTTCAACTACATCAATTATTGTCCTTAACTCCCTTGAATGCACCAAAGGCCAAACGATCATATAAATTAAAATAACTCTTGCATATATAAAATTTTCAACTGGTGCAGAATTCAGATTTATGAGCCCCTTCATCCCAATTTTAAATCTGTTTGTCAAATAAGCAGATGAAATATGGGACGCTTGTGAAGTAATAAATTGGAAAGAGTGCAATTTTTAAGCGGTCTTTTTATTAAGACTTATCATGTCAGGGATTTTCAGAACGAGAAATGTGAATGTCTAACGAAACACAAAAAATAAAGCAAATTAGGAATGTTTCAGCTGGTTTTTTGTCCTCTAGTGGTTTGAAAAGTAAATTCTACAAGCACAAAATGTTCTTTGTAATGGAGGTCCATGGTCTGCTATTTAAAACTTCTCAGACTTATGATTTTACTTATTTTCATTAAATTGTAGGTATCTTAGAGCTTTAGTGCGTATACACAGTGTCCAAAAATAAATTTTTGCTTTAAAAAAATCCTGGACGTCTGGGAGGATTTCTGGTCGAGCGCCAGCTGAGATCAGCAACAGAGAGTTCGGGAACGTGGCTTTTCCTACCAGGTACACGTATTTTTTCCGCCGATATCGTTCAAAAATCGAAAGAAAATGTTAAAAATTTTAAAAATAGCATGACTAATTTTATGCACAAAAATATCTAGGGTTTGTAAATAAGGGTATTATAACTACTATATATATATATATATATATATATATATATATATATATATATATATATATATATATATATATATATATATATAGAGAGAGAGAGAGAGAGAGAGAGAGAGAGAGAGAGAGAGAGGGTGATTTACGGTGGATGGTAAGTTAGACGTATCTGGCGACCAGTTAACGTATCGTTCTGAAAATTTGGTCGTTTACCACGAACATGGTCCACCTGTCTAAAATATTTTTGTTAATGCAGTATTGCCACTTCTACTAAAAAGTAGTAGCTAGCAACTTTGATATTTTATGTGGATCACCCTGTATATTATTTCATTTTCAAAACCCCTATTAATTTCTTAACAACTTTCTTTAACATTGATTTATACTTATCTCCTACCGATTCTGAAATAATAATTAATTTCCAATTTTTTTGACGGAAAAAGTTACCTTGAAAAATTTCTGATATTTTCGAACTCTAAAATGTTAGGACCCTGATGTGGAGGGTTAAATAATACCGGGGGGCTTTTTACCCTAGGCCCAAATCTTAGTTGCAGTAAACAGGGTGGTTTTAAAATACATCAGTTATTTTGGTTACTTGAAAAAGTGACCATAAGTATATTTTTTTTTTAAATGTAACACCCTGTATATTATTACTGATTTGAAAAGCTACTTAAATTTGCTTTTTATTTTTGTCTATCGTACCTATACCCAACTAGTCAATTATTTCATATAAAAGTCATCGTCACTTTCGTTACCGCTTTGATATTTTATTAAGTACCTATTACTGCTACAAGTGGTAAATACCGTTAAAAATCATGGAAGAAAACTAGTCAAATAATAAAAAAAATACTAAAATAATTAAACCGAACATTTTAACAGCCGATCAAAACGCTGGCCGTTTACATCCAAACACTGTAAAATGCGGTGTTCGTTGTATTCGTCGTGGAAAATCTAATTTCGTTTGGATCTAGATCTCTAAATGCTTGGGTAACTCGAAGTAGCAACTCTTCTTTTGAATTTACTGGTGATTCGTAAATTTTTTCTTTAAACATGCCCCACAAGTAAAAATCCAGTGGATTGAGATCCGGTGATCTTGGAGGCCAATTCCAAGATTCCGAACGTATTATCCAACGGTCGTCAAAAATCCTATCAAGTTCTACTGTAACTTCTCTTGTACAATGTGCAGGAGCTCCATCAAGTTGATACCAACAGCTTCGATAATCTTCAAGGGGAAGATTATTTACGAAGTTTTCGACAACTATTATTATGTACTGTAATTGATTGTCCATTAACATGCAGAAAACATTAAATATAATAAAATGACTTTTTTTATTGCTTAAAGACTAGGCAAATGCCATTTGACTGGAAAGGTGGTATTTGCCTAAAGCCGTTTTAGGCAAATGAAAATAAAATTATTTTTTGAGCAAACCTGACCAAACCTAAGCAAAAACTATTAGGTAACAATAAATTTTTTTAAATATTTACTTACATGGCCATAAAACTGATAAACAATCTTAGGAGGAAAACGAACTCTACATGTAGCAGCCATATAGTTTAGCAAAAGCTATTTACCTAGAAAAATGGCATGTGCCATAATCGCTGTTAGGCAAATGACTATGAATTTATTAATGTATTATAATTATTAGCTAATGTGTACAGTTCGTTTTGCTCCTTAGATTGTTTATAAATTTTATAGCCATGTAATAGGTATTTAGAATTTTTTATTGTTACCTAATATTTTTTGCTCAGGTTTGCTCAAAAACAGTTTTATTTCCATTTGCCTAAAAAGCGGTTAGCCAAATATCACCTTCCTAGTCAAATAGCATTTGCCTAGTCCTTCAGCAATTAAAAAAAAAAGTCATTTGCCCAGGCAGATAGCATTTGCCGAATATAATACATTAATAAGTTCATAGTTATTTGCCTAACAACGATCATGGCAAATTCCATTTTTCTAGGTAAATAAACTTTTAAATAGAAATTACTTTTTGAAGTCATTTGCCCAGGCAGATAGATTTTGCCTAGACAAAAGCCATTTGCCTTAAATAACTGCATGCGTGTGACATATACATATTTATAGAGCAGATCCCGAAAATACCTATAGTTAGACATGCTGTGCAAAATTCCAGCTGTATAATACATAAGGAAAATGGATATTTCTGAGTAAAATTTAATTAAGACTTACACAAAAAATGTTTCTCAAATTAGCTTTTTGTATTTGATTTAAGATAAGGAATTCTTGAATTGCTGTAGTGGTTAAATTCTCACATGCCATAAAACTTTTATTATAGTATCCAATAAACTCTTTTACGTTTATAGCCGAATGAAAAACATACACTGCTCAAACAAATTAGGGGAACACTTTTTGGTAACCCTGTAACTTTTTGGCTCATTGCTATACACGAGTGAAAAGAATATTTTTATAATTGATGCACATTTTATTTTAGTGACTTGACAGAAAAGAAACGGGTTGGTGCTAATTAATATCTATGATCAGTTTAAGCTTCCAGGGCAAGTACAAAAAATAAAGTGATCATGAACATATCCACTTTTAGATTTTATATTGCAACAGACTTAGACAGCTTCACTGGGCAACGGCGTGACGGTTTATTGTTGTTGAATTCATTATATCTGTCAAAATGAGAGATCTTAGCGAGGTAGAAGTCGCTCGGGCTATAGCTTTAATTTAAAATGGTGTTCAAATTCGACTAGTTGCAAGAAATTTCAATCGCAGTCCGTCAGTCATCAAGCCTGTGTGTGATCGCTAAAATGAGACTGGACAAGGTCGAAAACTAAAAACCACACAAATTTAGGACCGACTTTTAGTAGTTTCTTCTTTGCATAGACGAACATTTACAGCAAAAGTCCTTAAAATGCACTTAGGACGGCTCATCAGGTCAACATTTCCGACCAGACAGAAACAGGTTACGAGAAGCCGACATAAAGCCAAGAAGACCGATACGAAAACCTGTTTTACCTTCCTACTGCTGGAGGACACATGCAATACTAAGCCCCCAACAACACTTATAGAAAATCCTTACACCTTCACTTTGTTTTTCGTGCTTTTCTTAAATTGTAAATCTTATCTTAGGAATAAATGATTAGTTGAATGTTACAGTATTCAATTTATTAGGAAAAGTCTTTCAGAATACGTATATTTCATCTGTACACTATTACCACTGCAAAAGTTACAGGGGTACAAATAGGTGTTCCCTAATTTTTGTTGAGCAGTGTATTATTCAGAAACCTACAAGAAGCAAGTTGAAACTTAATTAATTAAGGAAAACTGACAACAATCTGTATCTTTATTGTATTTGTTTTTATACGTTTAATTAAGAAACGCAAACCTTCGTCAACTGCTAAACATTTTATGTTAGTACTGGTAGTACGTTTTTATATCATATAATATACAGTGACCGCAGAAATTACACCAGATATGGGAAAAGTATTAGTATTAGATATCCGGAAATTGAAAAATTTTGAAAATTGTCCCATTTAAAAGGAAAAAATTGGGAAGAACATAGGTCTCAAACGACGTTCAATAGCTGTATTGATTAGGGTCGTGGTTTTGTAAAAAGAAACAGGATTTTTTTTATTATATACATTTCAAATAACATATAACATAAAAACTTAAAACTGAATATTCCACATCAAAGCTTATGTACTCAAGTAGACATTATCTAACTAGAGATATAAAGTTGTTGCTTTGTCCTGTTCCATGAAGAAAATAACAAAATCGAATATTCTGCCAAGATCCAGACCATCCTTCATAGGTGTAACATGTGAAAATTAACCAGGGTATTAAATTAGAAACTAATGTAAAATAAACCTAAAATCTCAGAACACAGAAACATAAACAAAGCTAAAAAGTCTATAAACTTTTGCGAAGTCCCTAACAATATATTGTTTCAAACAAGGATTACAAGATGTCAACTAAAATGTAATATAATATGTTTACAACGGGTATCTTAGGTGTAATATGTAACTCGAAGTTTCTACGTAAGGGCGCCCTCTGCGGCACGCCTAGAAAAATATTTGATTGATTAAGGGCGTCGGGAATCTAAAAAGCTTGGTAACCACTGCCCTTAGTGATAAAATATCACTAAGAAACATTTTTGCATTCCGCAGCTAAAAAGACTATGTTAGTCACTATTTTTAGAGACCAAAGTATCACTTTTGACAATGCTTTCAATCCCTTTAAAAGGTATTTGTAATCCCTGTAGTAAAAATAAAAGTACCAAAATGTAACGTTATAAACACAATATTTATTATATTAAAACATTGACAACTAACCTATTTAAATCGCCAAAATGATCCACTTGTTCTGAAGTCAAAATTTTAGATTTATTATTCTTGTACTTGTCACCTTTTCCTTTTAAAAATGACATTAGTTTGAAAAATTTACCAATGTCTATAAGTATTGTTTTTAACCTGGAGCATCGCTTTGACAATTCAATACTGGGAGCATAAGGTCTAGTTTCGCAGTGTCCCCAACTTTGAAGAAAAAATGCTAGGAGTACGTTTTCTGTGTATTCAGTTATTTTCTTGTCGCTAAATCTTCGTATTGTTTTTCATATATTTTCTTGATTTGGGCGGCAATATGCTAGACGTAGCCTCTGCGTCATTTCTCTCAATTTCATTTATGAAAAAATCGCTCATAGTTTCGAACTCTAGGGTTAAAACTGAAAAATTTCTTAAACAAAGTCTCAGTTTCCAAAGTAGACGAGCCATTATGATTTTATAATAAACTATTATTACAGGTATGCTTGTGTCTTATTTTTATGCAAAATGATTTTAAAACTAATACTAAAAAATATTTGTTGTCCTGTAACTGTTGGAGTGCAAAAAATAGCATATATACCACGAGACTAAAGGGTGTTTTAACCCCTTGTGCCTTTGCCTGCGGCTCGGGCCCCAAATTTTGCCCTCAAGATTAAAATACCTACTTTAGTCTCTTGATATGCAGGGTGTTATGAAATTCATTGCAGATATTGAAATGGGTGACTCCTGGGGTAGTACCGGCCCTTATTCGACGCTTTTGAAGAGCTTGACGTCATAGGCTCTAATATTACAAAAGAAAAACAAACTTAAATATTATCGTGGCATCTCATTTTTTATCAGTTTTAGTGGAAACCGAAAATAATCCAAAGTATTTTTAATTCAACAGACTCATTTTACCAAAAATGTGTATTTTAATTTAATAGGTGGCTATTTCGTTACTTAATAGGTAGCTATTTCTTTGGTTATGTAATATGGGAAGCTATAGACCCCTCATAAAATAGGTTGAAATTGTAACCAGAACGAAACAGGCTATGTTATACTGGCAGCACAAAGAATTATGACACCCTATGTTATTAATGATATGAGCATTATTCTTACTAGCTTATAACTTCTGCTAAAAAAGCTTAAAAATCAAAACGAAAAATGCTAACTAAGCACAACCACTGAGTATTTTAAAATTATAGTCAAAGTTCTTTCATTACAGCATCCATCAAAAAAAAAACATTATTCTGTTTCACACAGCATGTTCAGAGAGTTATTATTTGCCCTTTTGTCAAGAAAATTATCGTAAATTACCGATTTCTTTGAGAAGATTCCCTAAATGAGTTTTTCTAAAGTCAGAAGTATCTAAATCGCTCTCTTGCACCTTCAACCGTTACATAATACGTAAATATTATTAGTTTTAAATTTAATTTAATTTTCTATTAGGCTAATTTAAGAAACTCTATAATCAAAGCACAAACTAGATAAAACTGAGCAAAATGTTAGTTAACAACGAATATTGACGAAAACCGTTTTTTAGGTAGCAAAAAGAAACTACATTATTATTTTTAAAACTAACTTCTAAAGAAAAAATATTGTTAACATTCATAATGTAGGTACGCGTATTTGAATTGTTGCCTATGCAGTAGTGTATGTTGAAATAAACAAAAACCAGACACAGGTAAAATTATTTTACCTTTCACCTTAAATGCGAATTGCAAAATTGGCGAGAAAACGATAAAAAGATTGAATTGCTGAACGCTGCTATATTATTTCCACACAACTTTTTTTCTATCTCTTATGCAACAATATAGTGTTGTAAATATCCGTATTCATTAGATATCCGAATCATACGGAATCGGAATCAGCTAATATCCGTATCCATTATCCGAATTCGAATCCATTTCTTGACCCGCGCGAAAGCGGCTACAGATCATGTATGTATACGTATGCATGCAACAGACGAAAACATTTTCTATCCGGATACACGGCTAGGTAGGTTGATGCGGTATCGGTATCATACCAGTCGAAGACGAAGTTTAGGGATAAGAAGGCACCGCGTCGCGCCGTTCTCGTTTGAATTCGGTTCGGGCCGAGTTCGGGTGAGGCGGGACTAGTTTAACCAATGGGTCTC
This sequence comes from Philopedon plagiatum, assembly GCA_963971165.1. Taxonomy (NCBI): domain Eukaryota; kingdom Metazoa; phylum Arthropoda; class Insecta; order Coleoptera; family Curculionidae; genus Philopedon; species Philopedon plagiatum. The sequence continues at coordinate 142,737,890 of OZ020189.1, read as the reverse complement.
TTCTCATATGATACCCGTTACCCCGATAACTATGCCATCTTTTTTTAGGAAATGTCATTAGAAAGAGAAAGCACAATATCAAATATGCCAAATCGCAGACCGTGTTGTTCGCTTACACTCGATTCCGTTTTCTCTTTGCACTTTGCGTTAGTAACCACCCGATGCGAATTTATTTTGATTCCGAATCCGTATTCAAGTTCTCGGCCGGTTCCGGATAATCCGGATTCTTTTAATATTCGGATCCAACGGATTTTTGGATACGTATCCTTACATCACTACAACAATACCCACTTGAATTTTTTTTGGGGTGCCTATCTTTTGTTACCTACGTCAGGGGTAAAAGTATTTGAAATAATTAGATAATATGTCAAAAAACTTATTCAGGCAAGAGTTCTGTTGTTTAATAAATAAATAACTTTTTAGTTTTTTAGTGCTGATAGTAAAAAAAAATACAGTGGATTCTTTTAAGCATTGTGTTTTAATTAGTTAGGTAGTGGACCGTTTTTTTCATTAATGGCTATAAATATCTACTGACAGTTTTGTTAGTGTTGTATAAGTTTAACGTAAAACCTAACAAACCTATTTTGTTTTCTTTGGTAAAATCTTTCTTCAGGAAGTATATTTTACATAGATTTTTCTCTAAAAGTAACAAAAACATTAGTTTTCGTTTTTAATAGTGTGGATAGTGACAAAAAAGCGTGGAATATTATTATTTGTTAATTAACTTTAGTTAATTTTTATTATTAATTGAGTGCTCCTTTTTGCATTAATGGCTGTACGCTGTACTGTGTTGTTAGTGCGTGTTTGTTAACCTAAAATATTTTCAAAAGAAGAGTATTTTGAAGGGAGTTTACTGCAAAGGTTACAAAAACATTATTTCTTATGCTGACTTGCACCATAGAAAAAATTATTGATAGAATTGGCAACCTATTCGTACTACGTGTTTCGTGCCAGTGGCGGGTACCGTGGGTTAGAGAAAGTTTAAGGGGCGATTACCAGCTTATTATTGCGAAGCGCCACTTATGAATATTTATCTTCAATCTGAATTTATATAAGGATTTACCGGTTTCAATATATGCAGTGAATAGTAAATTTCATAACAACCTGTATAATATACGATTTCCTTACTGATTCATTTCGATGTCACCGATAACACAGCACCACAAAAAAAATTTTTGGAACTGCTATCGAGACAACTGTATCCCTATGTAATTTTCAACGCTGAATCCGAATCCGAGGTCAACAAAAAATCGTACACCCCAAAATCAACCAGTAGCGCTAAAAAACACTGCCTAAACAGGGTAAAAATGACTTAACGCTCCACGAATAGTCTTAAATCTCAATAAATCGAATTAAATATAAACATTCAAGTATATAACGCTTAAATACAGAGTTAACCCCACTTTCCATTGAAAATCACCCCCATGAGTCTGTGAAAACTACCCCTCACACAACAGGAAATTTAAAAAAACTGCAGTGATTGCAAAAAAAGCTTACGATGCTGTTATTTTAGAAACAGTATGTAACTGCATTAGTCTCGATGCGATGCTCAAAAACTAGCCCCATAAAGTGGCCGAAACCACCCCTAAATTTATATTGCAGTTGCTTAGATGACTCCTAAAAAGAATTCTCTGAAAATACTATTACTTATTTATATGGCCTCTAAAAAGAATCGTCTAAAAATTCAGAAAAAAACATCTATATAATTTTCTGGCTATATAGTTTTTTGACCAGCCGGTAGGTGGCGCATTGACAACCGCATACGAGTGTTGAAGGTGTGGGGATTACGTATACGTCAAGTTGGGCTCTTTATTGGGGCATTCATTGTTCCTGTTATTACCTTTTTTTCTCTGTTATTTTGTTAAGGTTTTTGTTATGATTGGACCTACGATAGCACTGCTGGTCGTGTTAGTGTTAGTGGATCTTATTGATTACTCATTTGGTCAGGTAAATTTTTGCTACTTCATAATATGGGTACTTTTCAAGTACGTTGTCAAAGATTCTTCTTAAATAAGAAAATGCAGATGCTTTGAGCTTTTCTAAAAGGTACTACAACTATATTTTGAATTTCTTGTTATGTGAGAAGTAATTTTCACCCTCTCATGGAGATGTGACTGAATGACTTTGGTGCAATGCAAGTATTCACCTCCACACTGCAGTGCTGCATATTTTTAGCCAATTTTAGCATCGATTAAAATAGAAATCACGATGCCAAAATTTTTCCCCCCCCTTTTCCTTGCAATTTTCCGCCACTCTATGGGGGTAGATTTTGAGCATCGCATCGGAACTAATACAGTTACTCACTCTGCAAGAAAACGGCATCGTGAACTTTTTTGCAATCACTGCATTTTTTAAAGTTTCCTGTTGAATAAGAATAAGGGGTAGTTTTCACCCACTCATGTAGATGATTTTCAATGGAAATTAGTGTTAACTCTGTATTTATGCGTTATATACTTAAATGTTTATACTTAATTCGATTTATTGAGATTTAAGACTATTCATGGAGCGTTAAGTCATTTTTACCCTGCTGAGGAGGTGTTTTTTAGCGCTAGGGGTTGATTTTAGAGGTGTACGATTTTTTTGACCTCGGATTCGGATTCAGCGTCGAAAATTACATAGGGATATAGTTGTCTCGATAGCAGTTCCAAATTTTTTGTTTTTGTGGGGCTGTGTAATTTTTAAAACATAGGGAATTCAAATTTAAATTTAAAGTAAGTTTCCTTTTATGTGAATATCAGCAACTAAAAAAATACGTGTCTGAGTTTTAGATGTTTTACCTATTGTACCAAATTTTATTAAAATCGCTGACGAGCCGTTCTGTCGTTCTCCTTGTTAAACGAAAGATTTTTGGGTTAAAGCGCTTTTAATTTGGCTTTTTATCTCATTCTCTTTACATCATCCCGAGAAATTGTTTCGTTTACTCAGTTGATTACAACGGCAAATGAGAAGGTAACTGCATTTCCTTCGTCGTACTTTCTGACGGCTGAAATTGGATGAAACCATCGCGAAATAACTTTGTTTTAAAGCATATTTAGCAGAGTTTATTTAGCTTCAGTATACTGTAGGTAGTCTTTTCGGTATAGTAGAAAGAGAAGGTTTTCCTTAAAGCAATGTCTGAATTAATGAATTAATTAAAATGGTTGTTTTTTTACGATAAATCAGAGAAGCCCAAACCTTTACTCTGGTAGTGCTCGTGTTTTACTAATATATCAGTGGCGCGCAGTGACACATACAGGGTGTTATGAAATTCGCTGCATATATTGAAACCGGTAAATCTAGATATGAATTTAGATGGGGGAAAATTAGTCATAAATGGCGCTTCGCGATAATAAGCTCGATATCGCTCCTCAAAACAAAAATTAACCACTGCGCACCACTGCTACTAAACACATGTCCATATCAAAAAATGAGCTAGGTTGTTGTGTTGCCAAGTCTCTCAACAATAATTCTATGCAACAAGTTTAGAGAAATAATATTTTTGTTACCTTCAAAGAAAGATATCCTACTAACTCTTCCAAAATCCTAATCAATCAAAAACTCAAAAACTTTAACACAAATAAAACAATCTAGAGAACAGAACTAACACCAAACTAAATACCCCGAAAAGTTGTGTTTTACTAACTTATAATGCAAAACACTAAACGCGTACGATATTTTGTTAACATATACCAATAAAGGGCTTAAAACAATTTTCTTTCACTAGTTAATAAACAGAAAGCAAAAATTTCTCATCTAGTGAATAATGTAATGAGTCATAATTATTTCTGTTAACGGTATAACAGAGCCTGTTTCGTCTGCTTACAATATCAACCTAATTTCACTAGTGTATAGTCCATATTTTCCCATAAAGTAAAGAAATTGCTATTAAATTAAAATACTCTTTTTTAGTAAAATGCGTTTTTGGAATTAAATATTCTTTAGATTATTTTTGGTTTTCACTAAAACTGCTAAAAAAATGAGATGTCAAGATAATATTTAAGTTTGGCTATGCCGCGGATTGATCATTTGTGTCCTATTTAGCCCATAACGTTATGCCTTTTAGAAGCGTCGGATATGGGGGGTGGTTTAGGGTATTTTTTAAACTAAAAAAAGTGCGATTTTAGAGAAAAAATATTGGATACGTCTTTAGACTACCCCAGGAGTCATCCATTTAAAGTTAGTCAAAAACAGCTTTATTGTTTTAATTAAGACACAATCTTGTAAAAGCATCTTAAAAACTAACTCCGCTCCGCAAAAATTAAACTTTTTTTCAGAAATTACAAAATGTTTTGCTTCTTCACCAAAACATTCCCAGTGGGCTCATTATTAAAACTCCTAAATTTGGTACGGGTCCTGTAAGTAGGAACAGAGATATACAACTTTGAAATTTCCCCAGCCGCCACTGACTCCATATTATAATACAGGGCGACAATTTGAAAACGATCAATGGGGGGTTTAAAATCAAGAAAGAAATTGCAAAACGCTTAAAACCGTTCTCGTAGTATGAAGGGGGAAGTAAAATTATGTTATTTTCATTGTGGTAGAATTATCCCCTAAGCCGTCACATCCACCCCCTTAAAAATCTTAAGTGGGAAGATAGGTTAAGTGACACCTTGTTTGAAAGGCCTCTCAATTATGTACATTGTGATGCTTCGTTTTTTAGGATTGAATAACCCATTGATGAGTTATGCTCATTGCAATATTTTTATTTGGAATGTAGTTACTTAAGATCGCATGGCGATTCTACACCTAAAGTAACGAAAAATATCGAGATTGAATAAATACCTCTTAGATACGATAAAACAGGAGTAAAGTAATGTTATTTGCGTTGTGGTAGAAATATCACCTAAGCCGTCACATTCACCCCCTTGAAAATCTTAAATGGGAAGATAGGTTAAGTGACACATTGTGTGAAAGGTCTCTCAATTTGGAAAACCGAAGCGTTAAAATGTACATAATTGAGAGGCCTTTCAAACAAGGTGTCACTTAACCTATCTTGCCATTTAAGATTTTTAAGGGGGTGGATGTGACGGCTTAGGGGATAATTCTACTACAATGAAAACAACAAAATTTTCCTTCCCCCTTTATACTACGACAACCGTTTTAAGCGTTTTGAAATTTCTTTCTTGATTCTAAACTTATAACCCATTGATCGTTTTCAAAGTGTCACCCTGTATAATATATATTATTAACGAAATAAAATCAGCCCAAGTGTGGCGCGATGTTGCGTTGGTGCTTCATGGCTCGAGAGTTGAAGACGGCGGCGGCGCGGCGATGCTATAACCCAAGCTATGGACATATTATGTATATACCTATACTAATTTTAAAGCAGCTTACCGTTTTACCTTTAAGTAAGTATTGATATAATTTGCTTGAAAATTTTGATGAAATGTTCTTTTTTTTAAATTATATTATTTCATAAAACATTGCAAAGCTACAGATACCCACAGTGCCTAAATGCGAATATCATGAATTTCAAATAAACATTAAAACATTGTGTTTTCGTTTTTCCCGCGGTCTTTTCCCGTTTAAATAAACAAAAGCTGTGGCAGAGGCGATTTCAATTTAGCTTTTACTATTATTGACTTGGTCGCCTTCGAAAACTTTTTTCATTTACTCCGTTGATTACCAACGTAAACAAGAGCCTAGGTTGAGACTGATCTTTCGTTGCAATTTCTGAGAGTTTGCACTAGTTAATACGAGGCAGAGTCTAATGAAATCCTTAAAAGCGTTCTAAAAAATGTACCGAACGGAACCGTGTCTTACAAGATGGCAGTAATATTATATTTTAGATTTAGTTTTAGTTAACACAGTGCACAGTGGTTCCGGCAATAGATCATAATTCAAAATATTTATTGTCAGGGATCTGTCGAGTAGACATTGCTTTGTATTCAAAAATAATAAAATTTACTTGAATCAATACAATTTTGGCACTTGCGGACTAATTTCAGTCCATTTGTGACCGACAAAGAGTGTGCATTTTGGTTAAAAGCAGTATAAATTGTGTTAAAAGTGGGTTTTTTATTTGGTAATGTTGTAAAGAGTAATTAATACTTTAAGCCCTCTTTAAGTGACCTTAGTAGCGCAGGTACGTGATTCTTTTTTTAATAAAATATTGCTGTTTAATAGGTTTTGAAGTTTTTGGACATTAATCAAATGGATGGTTTTATTGATGATGCATCTTGTCGTCCGGAAAAATTTATATAACCTACTTTTTTATTATACTTCTTTGAAAACACCTTATTTTCATCTGTTTTAGTAATAATGTAAGATGGGCTTTTTCGGGCTAGCGCACGGAAAGAGCTCACGGAAAAAATTTTCCTGGTCTCCAGTTCTTTCAGTGTGCTGAATGAAGATACCGACTATTTTTTGGCTTTAAAATAGAAATATAGGTATAGGAAAATAAACTAAACTCAAGAAAGTCTATATGCTATCTGATATTTAATATGTACCTATTTTGTATTTTATTTCGTAAATATTTGAATATTTAGATGAATTTCTGAAATATTTTTTGACGTTTTGTCAATCTTATCTGACATAGACAAATTTAAATCACCTTTTAAATGATTTGAAAGTTACCATGAAAACGCATCATACCTGCCAAAGACCATATTGTCAGCGTTGTTAATTTTCTGTCAATTAAATTCATTCTAATAAAATGTTCTCTCAACCTGAAAAAGTGGCATCTTTCATTATTAATAGTTAATTTTTAATTACTCTAGTAGTTTTTTTTTTAAATTCCGATAACAGTTGTGAAAATAAAAATATTCCAAGTTTATTTTGTATGTATGTATTTTTTTATGTTATATTTTGTTTTATGTTATCGTTTTCAAAGAAGTATAATAAAAAATATCGTTCATTACACGTCCAGAAATGGATTTTCCGTGCTTGCTTGACTTCCCGTGTTCGGCTGCGCCTCACACGAGAATTTGTCAAGCGCGCACAGAAAAATCCTTTTTTCCGGACTGGTAATGAAATATACTATTACACAGTCTCTTTTTTATGAGGACCTTTACGGCCAGATTCTCCAACGCTAGACCGGTCTAATTTGACAACCAAAAGTTTTAAACTGACAAGTGTAAGAATAAGACAACTAAGCTTTATACTATGAATTTGTTTCTGAGGTTTTTCGCAAATTTATAAAGAAAAGGGCAATTTGAGTAAGTACTTTTGACAATAATAGAACTAAATTCATTCTAGCAACCCGTTCCAAGATGAAAATCATTTGGAAATGAAGCAAAACGCTAAAATATCACAATAATTCATAAATTTTTAATGACGACTTATAAAAAATGACAGGACAAAAACCTATCAAAACATAACTGATTAACTAGAAGATCTTAATTTAAACCAGTACTAAATCTTAAACCTTCTTAGTAAATCTGAACGATAATTTTTATCCACCTCTGTCCAGCTTGTCAAGTTATAATAGTTCCAGTAAATTGCTTGCCAAAAAGTTTGCACAATGGCAGTTTTTCGGTCATTTTTAAAGCTCTGTGGACCGAAAACGGCTTAACTGATTTAAACAAATTTTGTTTCTAAAGACCTAATTTATTGAAAGGTAGCTACGAGGATCACTTTAACCTAATTTTGTTATACAGGGTGGAAAAGATTGAAAAGAAGGGTATGTAAAAAAGTAAAAAGCAACCGCGCAGCATTCCTTGAAATATTTTTCTCGAATTTTAATTTTACAATTAAATTTTTTCTTTGTTTTAAGTCCTATAACAACAATTATCCTACTTGTTTTGGAAAGCAGCTGTAAATTTTAACATATAAACATTAAATCAACAACCTGTATCGTGTGTAACGAAAACAAAAATAAGAGCGCACAACTCCACCTTTGTACGAACAACGGAGCGGATCGGAGCTATGGACTTTGAACAAAAACCAGAAATAAAGAATTCTGGTAACGGAATTGAAAACACTAAGCAGGTGTAAAGTTGACAGACAGGGTGAGAAATGCAGAAATACGATGTAGACTGGGAGTAAGATCAATATAACAGAAAATAAAGGTAAGTACACTTAGATGGTATGTACTGTACATATGATAAGAATGCGAATGGAAAGATTAACCAAAAAGGGTTTGGAAAATGGGGACGACAAATAGCTGGAAAAGAGGAAGACCAAGAAGAAGATGGAACAAGGAAGGATCTAGGCCTGGACTGGAAAAATGCGGCAAGTACACTGGCAAAGGATACAGTACAGTGAAGAAGAAAAATAAAAATAACAGATTAAATAGGAAATATTCTATTTTTACTCAACACTGGCTATGAGCCGGTAATGAAGATTTGATTATGAATAAATGCCGATATTTTAGTAAGCTTATCAGTCTGAAAATATGCTACATAACTGTAAGTCTGGCAACTGCCGTTCTCAAAAAGTAGGTGAGGGCCATCAGATAACTCAGATTGACTCAGTAACTCTAGACTCTCTGGTTGCTATAAAATGTAAATTATGGCATCCCCTCCTTGCCTCTAGATCTGTGAAAAATTGACATAAATGACTTTACTTACAACAAAAACTAGCATTTTTTAAGTAACAATATGTTTTTGTGACCCCATCGTATATCTCCCAAAACATTCAGCATTCCGCCAGAAAGTTCGTTAGGCTTACCCCTTTATTTTTGCGTGATATCATAAAAATTAGAAAGGGTCGTGACTTTTCGGTATAACATTTATTTCATTATTTGTCAGACCTATACTCTACATTTTCTGGAAACAACACAAACTTTTCAAAAAGGAAAATTAACCACCCCTTTAATTAAATCAACAAAGGGAAGAATAATTGGGCCTTAAAAAATGCAAAAATAATTGTCGTCATTGTCTTCAGGGAAATTAATTATATTAAATCTGAGATAGATGAAATGTGCGCGTGCGTCAGGCAGAGCAGAAGGTAGAAAAAAGCGAACACAAAAGTAATTACCCTTTTTAATTGAACTTAGTGAAATAACGATACCGTCGTGGCTTTGACAGTGGTGACTCGTGGGATTCAAAAATTATTAAAAGCTATGCTTCGAAAGTAAATTTGAATTTAATTTAAATTAGTAATATGTAGAAAAAATTACAAATCCTCACACAGAAAAAACACTATTGTGTATTGAATTGGATACCCATTCACTCAATGACACACTCTATTCCATATTGCACAATACAAATTCGGTTTATTTCAATGATTAGCTCATCATTGTTAACCAGAAGCTTATAAGATTGCTTGAAAAAAACACAGAGCGGTTGAGCTAAATATTTAATTTAATTTTGCCTGCTTTAATAAAATCTTTTTATTCAAAAATTACGTTTTTAGAAAATAGTAGTTCTCGTACAGACACTAACGTTTTCGAGGTTATAAAACTATACTAGTACATGGAAATTTCAACACCACAGTAATAAAGTGCACCATAAAACCTAACCACACTAGAAATATTCTGAATGGTTACTTATCAATTTCAAAATCGGCACAAAGCAAATATGTTACCAACCGTGCCGGAATAAAAATTTATCAAATTTAAATAATGGCTCACTTCGTCATCCTTTCTTTATTTGAAATGTCATCTCGTGGATAAGTTATTAAAAATTATTCAGTTCTTTGTCGTATATTAAACTCTTTATATTAAACTTCCGCGCTGTTGATTTTAACCACCTGCATAATTCATATTCGCGAGTGAAAATTGGCAAAAGTGAAAAACGCAAGAAAATTATACAGCGTTATCCAAGGAGTTCTTGCGTTGCAAGTTAACAATAAAATGCATCAAAAAGGTATTGAAGTTTCAATTTTGTAAATTTATTTTTTATTAATAAGTACATTTGTTATATATTAAAACTCTTAATTTTTTTCTTAGATAGCTTTGTTATTGCAAATAATTCTTTATAATAACTTTTCTTTGTATCTTGCTAAATAATGGTACTTTATTCTTGGATATTTTACGTTTTTGTCACTACCCTGTATACTATGTGTCTGCTTGGGTTTCCGGGAACTTCGTGGTTCACGCTGTATAGAGGAGAAGTATGTGTTTGTTTCGTTGCCGAGAAAAAATTAAAAGAATCAAATTGTGATCACGGCTTATTGTATTGTATTACATTCCATTGCATTGTATTGTATTTTATTGAACGAGTTGTTCCGCTCTGGTAGTCCTGCATCACCAAATTATAATTTTTGTTAATACCCTACATTATTTATCCATCAATTTTTAAATTTTGCCGAAATCTAGGTTTGGTTGGTCTGGAATATTGCTTAGGTGAACTTTTGTATATCGTTGGATGTCAGGAAGGCTTCCCCAAGATATTGACGTCTTTGGTGAGTTATAACTCTGCATTCACTTCAGAGCAAGTGTTCGGCAGTTTCATCCGCTTCGAGGCAGAATCTGCAGATCAGTCTTTTCCGTCTTTTTGAGGTGATACCTCCAAGGGCCGTGTGCAGGTAATCGTCTAAGTTCATTTTTTTCTTGGTGTAGTCAGGCCGATAACTAATAATTTTATTTATATGTCTTTTTCCTGGAGCATTCCTCCAGTAGGCCATTTTCTGTTCTTTTTCCCATTGCCCAATGTTTTCCATAAGGTGACCTTTGGTAATTCTGTAGAAGAGCTCAGGTCCTTAGAAAGGGGTTCCTGCTTCTTCTTGAACAAGTTGGTCAGCAATTTCATTGCCTTCGACACCTTCGTGACATGGCACCCACATTAAATGTACAATGTTGTTTTTGGCCAGTTGATTAAGAGACTGTCGGCAATCCAAGGCAAGTTTGGCTTAGAAGGCATATAATGTTAGGGCATTTATAGCTGCCTGGCTGTCCGATAGAATATCAATTTTTGCTCCTTCATGGTCCTAGTTGGCACATTCTGTGACGCATACATCTATCGCGTGTATTTCTGCTTGAAAGATGGACGGTACTTTAGCCAAAGGCCTCAAAATACTACATTTTGGCCCAAAGACCCAATCTTCAACTCCTTCCATCTTTGATCCATCTGTGTAACACATTAGTGAACCTTTTTCAATTGCGGTAATTTTTCGCTTATACTGTGATGGTCTTCTATAACCACCTGAATAGAGCGATGAAAGTCGTACACTTTTGGCATTGGTTTGGTCGTGGCATCCAAGTGGATGTCTTTTAGTATTTTGTGGTGACCAGTCAGATCTCCTGATTTAAGTTTTGTTGTTTGTGTAACTTTGACGGCGCTTGCCATAGCTTCCCTCTTTATACACAAGTGTAGTGGAAGAAGATTCAGCATTGCCCCCAGGGCTGTGGATGGGCAGGTTCTTATTGCGCCCGTAATGCCCATACAGGCAAGCCTTTGTAACTTCAAAGTTTAAGTTTGGTTACTAAAATATATGAGATGTAATTAAGAAAGTTTTTTTTTATTTTTTTTTACGCTAAATCCTTTTTAAACAAAATAACTGTAAATGTGAAATGTTAAAAAATAATTACGAAATTTCTCTTAAGATAAAAAATGTTAAAAATTTTTGATAAGGCAGTCTCCTGAAGCTTACTCCCCTCGCTAAATTTCTGTGTCAATTTTTTTCTTGGAATGAAATTCGTGAATTTAAATTTCAGGAAACTAATTAATTGCAAAAAGCTGTTTTCAAAGTTGAAGATACGGCAAAGTCTTCGGACGTTTCAAATATTGAAACAGTTAGATAAGAAAAGGAATAAGCGTCGGGAATATTATAAGAAATTCATGTCTCTTAATCGGTTTCAATTAGAAATTGATGGATGAAAAGGAAGGGTGTTAATTAAAGTTAAATTAAGAACGTTGAAAGATAATTTTACCTACTTTTATTTCAAAAATTGTCTTACAAGTTGGCAGCAAATTGGAAATTATATTTTATCTATACATATTATATACATAGTATATATATATATATATATATATATATATATATATATATATATATATATATATATATATATATATATATATATTTATATGTTGAGGTTTGTTTTTGTTTTCTTGGGCTTTTCAATGTATTTTATTTATTTTTTTATTTATTCTTGGGATTTGTTAGTCCTGGATAAAAATTAAAAATTGTACGATGGTCTTTACATACTGTTTATTAGTTAAATTTTGACGTTTCGGTCCCTTTCTTTAGACCTTCTTCAGAAATATTTATATGTTGCTAAAAAAATAGCTCATGTCAATTTTTTTTTCTCTTGTCATTACATAAATTTACATAAATACCACTTAAAAATACGCACAGAAAACACAGACATACCTTGAAGGAAAATCACTGGCAAGTGTCTCCAAATATTCCATAAATTGCCTCATGCATTGGCAATATATATATATATATATATATATATATATATATATATATATATATATATATATATATATATATATATATATATATATATATATATATATAAATATATAAGTATATATATATATATATATATATACATATATATATATATATATATATATATATATATATATATATATATATATATATATATATATATATATATATATATATATATATATATATATATATATATATATATATATATATATATATATATATATATATATATATATATATATATATATATATATATATATATATATATGTATATATATTGCCTGTTACATTTTAACAGCCCAAAACCGGACTGATTTACAATTTTTTATTTTCTTTCTTACTTATCTAACCCACCATATCACATAACAGATTTACTTTTATTCACAATAAACAAGAGAAACAATTGAAAAATTATAAAATCAACAACGAAATTGTCTTGATCTGTCGTGTGTCTTTTTTCGCCAAAACAAGCAAAAGAAAACAGCTTCGAGGCCAAACGATTCTTGGCATTTATTCCATTCTCCCGTCCCATTCGGAGAAATTGTTTTGTTTACTTAGTTGATTACAACGGCAAGTAAGACAATTTCTGACAGTTGACATTGGATGAAAGTATTATGAAACAGCTCGTTTTGAAATCCATCCTAAAAGAATTATTTACTACTTGTTTGTTTTTCGCTAAATATTTATAGGGGTCTCCGTTGGCCGTAGGCTTGAACCCTAACTGAAACAATGTGCAAAATAATTGAGGCTTTCGAAATATGGGCTTATTGCGGAATGCTGAAAGTATCATGGGTGGGCAGAGTTCCCAATGAAGCAGTTTTACAGCGTTTAAGTAAAGAAAGAGAGGTGCTTACCATTATAAAAAAAGAAAGCTGGAGTATTTCGCCCATCTAATGAGAAATCGGAAATAGGAGTTGCTCCATGTAATTATTCGGGGAAAAATAGAAGAAAGACGAGATCCGGGACGTTTTAGGACATCCTGGCTAAAGAATCTCCGCCAGTGTTATGGAGTACGCAGCACGACGCTTTTTAGGTCTGCTGCGAATAAGGTGAAGATTTTGCAAATGATTACTAATATCCTTGGAGGACAGGGCACTTAAAGAAAAAGGTGGCCGTACTCCAGCTTTGCAATCGAGAGAACGTTGGTTCGAAAGCCACTTCGACCTCGGATATCTTGTGGTCGTCAGTGTTTGCGTAGTGTGTATCAAGGGATACGAGTGCAAAATGAATCGACGTCTCATTCAAACCGGCCGGATGAGGCCGGATGTTCCGGAAGATGAAGGCGCCATATTACACTTCCCTGTCGGTAGACTTTTTTTTTATCTTGGACAGCCCACCTAGTTGGCAAGCGTAAGTACTAACGCACCGGAGTCGTTACGGGCTTTAAAGAGTTGGAGGTTGGGAGGGAAAGAGAAAACATCTGCCGGCAATTTGTTTCATATTCTAAACTCAAAACTCAAACTTAAACTGTACTTTATTGTCTGGAGAAATATTTCTTATTGACAAAGTTAAAGCTTAAATAATAAATAAATTTTATTAATCTCGCAACAATATTGATAAAGTTTAAAATGTTAGATAATGAAACAATAAAATAGATGGTTATGGATATAAAAAATATATAACACAAAATATCGTTAAAAATGGCCACTAACAAGTTACTACACAGAAAGAAACGGACAAAGACAGCGAGCAAGAGCGAGATTAAACTAAGACGTATTTCGTAGTTATTTCGTAGTTGTCTTGTCAAAAACCATGTGGTATGCCGAAGAAGTTGTTTGATGATAGTGATTTTTCACATTTTAGTGTCCTATGTTATGTTGTGTTATAAGTTATAATATTGACGAAAACCGTTAGTTTATGCGAATAATAATACCGATGGCAGAACCCTACCAAAAAAATAAGTAATTAATGGGTGATTTTTTGTGGTGCAGTGAAATTTTGAAGCATCACTGAAAGAACTTTCACAAAGTATGTTTTAAACTCGGTTATAAACAATTTATTGTTTGATTTTTAACATTTTTTCAAAGGCAAAAGGTTTAAGATAATAGTATGCTCAGCTCATTAATAGGTAAGTGACTATTCTTTGTGTTAATGATACAACATAGCCTATTTTGTTCTGGTTACAATTTCAACCGAATTCACGAGTGTTCCATATTTTCCGGTATTAAGAAAAAAAATTGCAACCTATTAAATTAAAATGCACATCTTTGATAAATCTTTTGTAAATTCCTTCCGTGGAATTAAAAATACTTTTGATTATTATCGGTTTTCACTAAGACTGATAAAAAAATGAGATGTCACAATGTTATTTAAGTTTGGCAATGCCTCGGCTGGACCATTTGATTTTTCTTTATAATATTAGAGCCCGTGCCGTCAGGATCTTCAGATGCGTCGGATAAGGGCCGGTATTTGGGCATTTTTTAAAATAAAAAAATGTGCGATTTGGGGGGAAAAAGCCTTGGGTATGTCTGTAGACTACCCCAGGAGTCACTCATTCAAATATATGCAGTGAATTATATAACACCCTGTATATGCAACGTTTTTTTATCTGAGACAGCCCACGTAGACCTTAAGCATAAGTACGTATCGTTTTCGTATAGCGAAAAGGTAATTTTCTGTGCAAATTACATTGTTCCCGATAAAACTGCAAACTTTATTTAAATTAACGAATTGGACAAGTCACTCCAAAGCGGATTCTCATTTTCAAAATAACGTAGTGTTAGGATGGTTGCAGATTTTTTAAAATTTTGGCAGATGTCATGTATATTTGTACCAAAACTAATTGTATAAAATATTCTATTCAACTTCAGGATAGTTGATTTCTAATTCTATCCACTACGTTATTTTTGTGAACTGTGTCTAGTTTTGTGTGGGATTTTAAGTTTTTGGAACAAGACTGATGTTGGGATTCTATCAGGAAGTTAGTTTGTTACACCATAAATATTTTTTCTACAGGGAAGTAGTAATTTTCAGTGCAAATCACATTATTCTCGATAAAATTGTGAACCTTATTCAGTTCAATAGATTGCGCTAGTCACTACAAAACTACTCCTAAATTTTATAATTACGTATTGTTGCAAACCAGAGAAAATTTTTAAAAAGATTTATTCCAATTTTGCTTTTTTAAAATATCCTACTCAGCTTTAGGATGGTTAATTTCTAATTCTATCCACTACGTTATTTTTGTAAACTGTTTCTAGTTTTGTGTGAGATTTAAAGTTTTTGAGATATGGCTGAAGTTTCAATCAGAAAGTTAAATAAGTATTTTTTTTACATCGAAATAGTAATTTTCAGTGCAAATTACATTGTTCCTGAATAAATTGCAAACTTTATTTTAATCATCGAATTGGACTACAGGCAGTTAGAGCTTGGGGATTTTTTGCGTGACGCGGGGCAAAACATGGTTTCGTAGGCGTTGAACTGAACAAGATTTTTGGCACTCCAGACTAAGATTAATTGAAGATCTTTGGAAAGGGATCGATTTTTTTTTATTTAAGACATCCCACGTAGACTTCAAGCCTAAGTACTAACGTACCGTGGGCATCTGGAGAGAAGGAAAATGTAGGTGCATAGATCTGCGTCTATTATTCAGCTCTTGATTCGAGCCTTGTCTCGAAAAACGAATGAGTAAAGAGTACTGTCGTCAGCGTAACTGTGGATGGGACTGGTAGCTGAAGAAAGCAAGTTAGTATTGTGAAGAAGAAACAGAGTTGGTGCTAGGAATGAAACCATGGGGTACGCCAGCATTAATAGGATGGAAGTTAGATGGGTGACCGTCACCTACGCCACATATGCGCCGATTAGAGATAAAGCTACTGATTCAGGTACATAGTTTGGGAGGAAGACCGTAAAAAGGTCGTTTGTTGAGGAGTTCTGTATGCCATACTTGGTCAAAGGCCATGCAAATATCAAGAGCAATAATGTGCGATTCACCATCGTTCCCTTTCTAAAAAATTTTAATCCATTTTGGTCAAATTTAAGCTTTGATCTTCATACAATGAAAATAAAACCCTGAATAAAAGGTCTGAAAAGGCGCGAAAATAAACATCGTATTTATTTGTCTATTTGCTGACACAACCTAAAAGCATAATGGTACAAATTTAATGAAGATCGAATAGAGCCGGCGCTGTATACGGAGACAGAAAGGTTTAATTAATTATAGAGTCCGACTAGGATTAGAAAAGCCGTGCTGGCGCCATTACTAACTCCAATTAAAAAGTGTGAATGCTTTTAGGGGTATTTATAATTTGCTTTTTTTGCTTTTTTGGGTGTTTCAATGCGTTAACGTTTTGCCTTTTTCATGATAATTGCAATGAAACGACAGTGATATGACTACTTTAGGAAATATTTATATCTGTTGCAGCATGTTTTAAAAATTTTGATGGTAATATTTAGTTCACGAAGGTTTTAGTATTTTAGTATATTCTATCAAAATTGACTGAGCTCTTTAAAAAATGTACATACGGTACATTGTTAGTTCGGGAAATAATGGCAGAAAACTGATTACGATTACCGTTTAAAAGCCTTTTACTATCAACTAATTCGAAATAAGCAAAAATAAAGTTTTGAGTGACAGGTAGAGATAGAAAAAAATTTATATAAATTTGCTACGTCCTACTTACGAAAATTCGCTTCAAAATAATTTTTTCTACAGCTAAAACGAAGCACGCAGACGAGCTACATAAAGCGTATAATTTTGTGTGTTTAGGTTCCACCATCACAGAACCACTAAAACCTCCACACTGGGTTGAAACACGCAGGAAAACAGTGGTCGGTCCTGTATGGAGTGGATATGTGGCGATTCAAGAATGTGTTTGAAGACCGTTGGATGTGATAAAAATGAGAATGTTAAGATGGATGTTAATAAACAAGGTTCCGAATGACAGAATAGGGGGAACAACTCAGGTTGTGAAAATACCTCAGAAAATAAACAAAAGAAGACTACACGAGCATATGATTGGAGAAGAAGGTGCTCAGGACTGGGTCTCAGAAAAATAACCCGTATAGAAGCGACAGTCTTTCGGTTTCTTTGCTATAAGCAGAATTTTTGTGACCTCGAACACCTCTTACTACCTCTTACTACACTGAAAGAACATGAAAGAGACGTACAAGACAGTACAGCAAGCACAGCTTAACAATATATTAAAATTGACCCTTCACTGACTTTTTTTTACCACGTAGACTTTAAGCATAAGTACTGACGTACCGTAAAGGGCTGAAGACAAGGAAAATGTAATATATTAATAAAACATTTACAGAATTACGGGTTTACATACTATTTTATTACAATAATTGGGCACAACTACACAGTATTATAAAATTATAACCTAAATTATTAAACTATAGTAGGAAATTGTCAATTGTCAAAAAAAAGATTATTCTTTTAAATGCAAAATATGCAAAGAGGTAGTCTACCTTTAAATCCACCACTGTGCTTCCGGTCGCCAACTGATTGGTCCGCTGAACACGTGATACCAGCTGTTGAGGTGACACAAGCAAAGTTAGTATTATGAATGAGTATTGATAATGTCGAGTTTTTATGAATCCATATCAAATAAATTGTTTGTATTTTATCACTCCGACACCGTTTAAACGACCACATGAAGTTCTGTATCCGCGACAACGAGCTGTCAAGAAAAAAAAAAAAAATTAACGTCAAGAAACTTTACTTCAAAAAAGGGGCTTTTTAAGTGGGTCTAGAGAAAGGGACTCGAGTAGACATACACGCTAATGATGAATAATGTATTTTCATAAGTTAATTTAAGAGAATTTATAGTTTGTTAGGGCAATAGTCCATAAAGTTTGTGTGCATTGACCCTGCGTGTTTTACTTTGAATCAGCAAGAAGAAAAATTAGTCAAATATCGAGTGGTTCGTCAAAGGAAATAGTCAGAGACATCACAAGATTCCACATTGGTCCTTCGCATGCCGCATGCAGTGTTAGTGCAAACAAGTGACTGTTTTTAACAAAACTTTGCCGTATTAGTGGCTTACGAATTCATAACTTTGCCGAACAGTGGCTCGCAAATTGTTAAATAGACAAAATAAAAAGGATTTTTGGTGCTTCAAATAAACCATGCCCAAATTTCAGGACTAAATGATATTGCCAAGTGCTCGCTAAGACTGAAATTGCAACAGTGCCTTCTAAGAAGTCAGCCAATTACGGATAACCTGTGAGTTTGTTCCAATTTAACTCTATTTGAGTAAACCAATTTATATTTGCTTATGATTCAAATTGAAAAACATTTGTTTGTTTTTGCATGTTATATGCTTTCGAAACGTAGTTATTATTTTAGAAACTAGTTTTCTAACTAGCATCACAGAACAGTCCTCTCGGACAGATAAAGTAGGTCGAAAGTTGTAGGTGTTCAAATTACCTATTTTAGTTGCCTTTAATTGCAATTTACGCAGTGGCGTATCTAGTAACAAAATAATTAAACTAAAGTTGTATTATATACGAGTTAATTCACAATGAGTGAAGAAGAAAGGCATCAACTAGTTGCCCGTAGAGGTGTTTTAAAGGGTCAGTTAACCCGATTTGCAACTTTTCTTGACAACAAAGAAAATCACGATAAAATGATGGAAATAATAGCACGCTTGCAAC